>CM020029.1:7027500-7310000 GCA_009769605.1 Bucorvus abyssinicus
TTTAGCCTTGCTGCAGTAGCCGCACTGTCCTGAAGATGCTGCCTGGACATGGGAAGTTAAAGAGCTTAGTGTGATCAGAGGAAATTATTCTCCCTTTCCAAAAGACAGGCTCATTGTCCTTTTGCCATGCTTATAGATTCTCCTTCTGCAGGCGAATTAAACCTCTTTTCACATGTTCATAAAGTTGTTGCATAGATGCTCCACACTGCTGTACTGATCTCACACGCACCTGTGCCCTCGTTCTTGGCCCACTTCGGTCTTTCTTCTGCTAATGTTGGCTCCCCTGGCTATCTGATGTTCTCACTTCCTCTTACATCATGTCTTTAAGTCCTTCCTGCCTGCTTGAGGCTATGATTTCTAGTAAAACTCCATTTGCCTTTCCCTTTTTTTTCCTTCAGCCCCATTACTTTCATCTCCCCTCCCGGGAAGCTGCTTTCATCTTATACTGCCTTTGGCTTTCAGGGTTTTTTTCTTAAACTTATCTTCTTATTTTCAAATGTATCCAACATTGTAAAGATACTGGCAGTTCACAGAGACAGCAGAAATATTGATCATACTGTTCAAAACTCCATGATGCAAGATAAATGAACTTAGTGAACAGTAAAAAAACTTAAAAACTCTCTCTTAAAAAAACTAAGTAAACTTGGTGACCTGATATGACAGGCAGGGAATGGGGGTCTGGAGGTGAAAAACTGATTTTTGTCTTGTATAACCTACACAGCTTTTTGGTTTTTTATCCTCTCCTCCCATGTTTAGAAGAGGTTAGAGTTCTGAGGGAAAGAGAAGGGTGTTTACTCAGTTGAAAAGAAGAGATTGTGCTATACGCGGAGGAAACTAAAAAATACAGTTTCTCCTTAAATGTGACTCAGAATGGCAATGCAAGTGAGAGACTGTGAATATTGAATCAGGACTGGAGGTGTAGTTTCAGACTTATGGAGTGTTTTGCTTTAACTTCATTTAAAATCTTTGTTCCCTTTGCTGCAACTGTAGCATGGTTTAAGACATCTTTTATTTTTGCATTATTTAATTGTAAGTGTTTCTGTGACAGGAAGACACAAAATGTGAGTATAGCTTGCATTTGTGAAAGAATAAGTAGGTGGTAGTCTGAAGAGTATGGTGGGAGGACCTTGAAGGGGAGAGTAAGAAGCTTCATTTTTATCCTGGAAGAGATAGAAATTAATTGAAAGGAATTCCAAGTGAAATGATACGTGAGTACAGAGGGAAGATTTGAGCTACAATATGATGCTTGGACAAGAGAAAATGAGTGACAAAAACCTAACTAATGTAGACATTGTCATGAACTACTGGCATTTTAGAAATGAGGGAAAAAAAGACTGGATTTGGGAAGTGTTGAAGGAGGGAAACAAAGTGTTGTAACAGAGGCTACATCTAGCTCTTCTCAGTGGAGGACATTGACAAGACCAGAGGCAACAGGCACGAGCAGAAACACAAAAGTTCACTCTGAACATCTGGAAACATTTTTTTACTGTGAGGGTGACCAAGCAGTGGCACAGGTTGCTTAGAGAGATTGTGGAGTGTCCCTCTGTGGAGATACTAAAAAACTGTCAGAATGTAATCTTGGAAAACCAGCTCTAGGTGGCCCTGCTTGAGCAGGGCGTTGGACTAGATGACCTCCAAAGCTCCCAGCCTCAGCCATGCTGTGCTTCTGTGATCTGCTATTGGAAAAAAATGACTTTATTATGTCTCTTTTTGGATATTGTTTTATTACCCTTCTTATGAAAGGTGAAATAGTTTTAAATAATTCATACCATATAAAAATTTTGATACTAAAAGTGTCTTGTTTGGTCTTGATGAGACATGAACTACTATGTTTCCAAAAGTCTTTTAAAAATGTTTATATAATGGAGATGGTTCCTGAAACACTACAGATCCATAAAAAGAGTTAACACCTCATTCTGTCTTTATGGTTGTGCCTGGAAGATGTTTTAAGTTTCTGACAATATAGTGTTAAGTTGACTGAGGTAATTTTAACTGTCTGAATATCCAACTCTTAGAAATACTAAAGCTTATGGGTTGTGCTGGTTGCACGTTTCCTGTAGTACTCTAATGATAAAGTTTGAACATCAGAAGTTGCTGGCAACTGGTAACATTTTTATTCCCCTTTCTCCCTCCCTGAATGCATGTGTGCACACACACACAAATATTAATATATTTGAGTTAATCTCCTATCACATTTCTCTGTGCACTTTCATTCTGTTCTGGTTTTGATGTGTGTCTGTGAAGAAAAAGGTACATTGCCCAGAGCATAAGTTAATAAACATTTTCAACCCCCTTAAAATTCCCCACGCGGAATAATAGGCTTGTGGGGCAAGCTGTGACTGATATTCAGAGACAGAGGGAAAGAGTCCAGAGTGACAGATGGTAACCTGGGGTAGGCAAACTTTGGGGAAGTTCTGGCAGGATAAGTCTAGACTGGAAGTGTTTTAGTAGATTGATGTTATTTTGAAACAAGGGAAAAGTCTGTGATGAAAGGCAAGAGAGTGTGAATTTGTTGGTGTTACATATCATAGGATCATAGAACTGAATTATAGAATATCTTGAGTTGGAAGAGACCCATAGGGATCAATATCTCCCTTGAAGCTTTTTTTTGGTCTTTTTGTGGTTTTAACCGCATACGAAATGTAAATGAGTAAGTGTAGCTGTTAGAACTGTTCAGGTTCTATGCAATGCTAGGTATATCCTCTAACTGATTTGTAGGTACTATAAGAAGTGTTTGAGACCATGCAAAAATACCTTTGGCCAAAAATCTACAGAAAAATACAATTAAACAAGTAAATTTCAAGGAGTAGTGGCATGCAACCAGCACAGTTGCAGTTCATAATGGTTATATACAATCTTTTAAGTCCTGATTTATTTTAAAGTATTTTCCTTGATAATTTTTTTTTTCCTGTTATTATCCAAAATCTGTCCTTTCCAAACCATGCATTCCTATTGTTATTTAGCTTTCTTGGGTACACAGAATTCGAAGGGTTCATTCTGATGAATCCTGGCTCCGACAATGTTAGTAGTGCTTGTTCAGACTGTTAAAGAGACTCTCTCTTAAAATTTTACTGATTTTGCACAGTAATACTCTTGTTGCTCCAAAATGCCTACTTTATTATCAAAATAAATCTTTTAATTTCTAATGCACATTTATTTGTGGTTTCTTTCTCTTCTATGTTTTAAATAATAGTTATTTTACAGTGATAGTCACCCTACTTACATAGATACAGAGGATGGTCGAGTCACCTCTGAGTCTTTGTTTTGCTGTGGTCAACATACCAGCTTTCCCATTGCACAGTGGAGTGGGGCAGACATCCCTTAGCTAGAAGAAATTCAGACTAATAAGGGCAGGTAGCATAGTGCAGCACAGTGAAATCCTATCAAAAATAGTGTAGTCATGCTGGGTTCTGCCATCCCTGAACTACAGTGAGTCTTGCTTTTGTTTTAGTGGAGGCTGACCCTGCTATGTAAGTCCAACACTAAGCTTGAACCAATTTAAAACTACTTGATCAGGTACAGTGCACTGAGAAAGGAAATGGGATCTTGTGTGTTTCCATTACATCTATTATACTGTAGGTACCAAAAAATAATGGTTTTGGTTTATTGTAAATTCTAACAATGATAGAAAATGTATTTGGAATTTAAAGTGAAAAATATTTTGCTTCAAAAAAACCAAACCTGTTTTAAAATCTGTTTTTTTCCTGTAATTCAGATAGAGTTTTGATTCGAATAAAAGACTTGACAGTGGAGAAGGCTGATGAAGTGGTTTGGGTTCGTGGCAGAATTCATACAAGCAGAGCTAAAGGTGAGATGCTTCCAGGGTTCTTATTTTTATTTCCTCATATTGTTAGTATGACCTGAATGTTTATTTTGGCTTCATGACCTGTTAGTTATGTCTTGCATACAAGAAAACTTGTGCCACCTTGTTATTCAGTGTTTGCTTTGACTGCTTATTTTCTCTTTTTTTCACCTCTGATTTTCCCAAGAGGGGAAAAAGGAGTTTTTGTTCACAGCTGAGTGAAAATCAAGTTTTACTATTACATTGTCGTAAAAGTGAATTTTGATTTTATCTTATTACTAAATAATGTGTGGGCAATTGTAAATAATAGGAATTTTAAAATATTTTAGTCATTTTCCTTTGGGTGTTAACAGTTGTGAGATTAAACAGTTACAAGCCTCTATTGTAAAACATACTTTTATTACAAAGATATCAGTTGTCAGGCCGTATTTATTCTGCTGTGTAGGAATATTTTCATGATACTTTTTCTTCAGCAGGAAACAAAAATCTGTGTTAAAATTTCAGAATTTTTACTTTCAGTTACCAATATTTGATTATATCAATTTGAACTTAAAATAAGAAACATCATCTTTCTTTAATAAGACAAAGGGAAAATCCTTTCATAGGTTCTCAGTAGTATGGGCTGTCACACTTGGCTGTCTGACAGCCTTGTTTCTTCCCTGGAATCAGAAGTTCTCTCTGGAGATCGGTTTGCCATATGCAAACTTAAATAGGCTTTGGCCTTTTCAGTTGACATCAGATGCTGACAACTGTTGTACTGGTTTCTGTTGTATTTGGCAGCCTTGTAGTGAGATATAAATACCTTGTCATCCCAAGAGTTGAAAGAAAGAGCATAAAGACATTATCTTCATGAATGAAAGTTAACAGTACTCTTAGAATTGGGAACAATGCAAATTAGGGGTGAGAATCCAGTATGGAATATTGTCAGAGATACCAGATTCATTTCTCTTTTTGAGGCTTCATTTTCTTAAATGTCCCTCTTAATGAGTGTCTGTACTGCAGTCAAAGTAAGAAACTGCATGTAAATGTATACATATAATGCACGTTTTAATTTGTATTAGAATCTTTAAATTTAGAGAATCCTCTGCAATTTCCTCAGTAGTTCTGTAGTATGGTGTTATGTGGAAGTCTCTCTTTGCTATATGTAGAAATTGTCAACCCCAAAAGCTGTGAAAGGCTTGGTCGTTACAGCTTGAAGTTGTTCAGACAGGAGTCACTCTATCTAATTTAAATGTTACTATCAGAATACAAATAGGAGTATCCTGATGGCTTTTCCTTTTGCAGTTGTAGGAAGAGTTCAGACTATTAACAGAATTTAGTATATTAAAGGTGTCTATGCAGACCTTTAAAACAGTGTAAAGTTCAGTGGTTGTTCGTTACTGTCTCTGTATTGCATTTATAGACAGTATCTTGCACGATATATGCACTTTCTTCAATCAGAGTAACATGTAACATGGCATTATTGACTTACAATAAACTGTTTGGCATCATTCCCCTTTGACCTCAGGAAAGACTATTGTTTTTCATGAAATAACAATGCTTATTTTCAAAGCTCTGTAACACGACTTGACTTGAAGAGTGAAAGCAAAAGGAGTTGATTTTGGGCATGAAGTGTCCTCAATGTATTGATTGTGCTTCTCCTTCCCTCTTGGTCTGACAACACAGAGCAGTTCTGACAGTCAGGGAATGCTGCTAGGGAATGCCATATACTTGTTTACTTAAACTTTGGGGGAAAGAATCTTACAAGAAAAGCAAATGTTTAAGAGTAAAAAATAATACTTGCCTTTCCCGCACATATCGTGGTGCTATTCCTACCATTATGGAAAGGAAGATCCAAGGTTTCCTTGCAGGGAACAGGAAAATAATATGCAAAAATAGCTTTAGTTTTTCTCAGAAGCTCGAATTTGACTCCTAAATAACAACATATCCATTATTTAACCCTGTCTAGTTCTGACCAATAAACCAGAAAAAAAAAAGAAAGATTGTGAACAACTGCAGAATCCAGATGTCTCGTATAGCAAGCCACTCATGAAGTCTGGTGAAAATTAACTGAAGGATGTGTAAAGAATGGGGTGTTGGAAATTTCTGTGGCTTGTTCTAGAATTAAAGTGCTTGGGGCCCTGTGGTTTTTATCATAGATTGAATAAATGTTGCTTCTGGCCTTATTTTAAAGCCAGCCTAAGCTACTGATCACGTTTGTCATTGAAAAGCAGTTGGAAAGTGAGTCTGGGTTTTGCCAGGCAGCTGGGACTTGGGCAGTATATTAGACCTGAACTTGGGTTTGGTTTATGAATGCAAAGGTGTATAAAACGTCAAAACAGCATGTCTGAAAATTTAAATACTAGACCAAATTTTATAATAAACCATATTAAGTTTTCTCTTTGCTGGCAGATGTGTGTAACTAGCAGTGTATTAATTTATATGACCAAACTTTTTTTTCTCTTTATATGAATTCCTTCCTTAAAGCCTTTCCTGTCATAAGGTCTTGTGTAGTTTGGTACTTATATCGAAGAAAGGAAATGGATTCCTGTTTGGTTTCAAGGGCTTGCTTTTGATGGGATTCTCTGTGTGGTGTCTTATTTGTTCAGTGACAAAAAGTTCCTTGCATTAGACTGAGTCAGACCTTTTTAACCAAATTTCCTTTGAAACTTGTCATCTTTTTAGGCATTCTTGTGGGACACGGTACTGGTTTGTTTTGTAGAAGCTTCGAGTAGTTTATTATTGAATGTGTGTAAAGTTGGTCTTTTTGCTTAAATACCATGTAAGTATCACACACATGGAGAACATCACATAATCCCAATTTTTTTCTCACTCTGACGCTTCGTTTTTTCTGTCTCTTGATCTGGAAATGCATCTAATCATGAACTAGATTTGATTATGACTTGTCTTTTTGATGCTTTATTTTGCATGCCTTCCGCTCTTTTGGGAAAAGTTCTGTTTCCTCCTACAATCATGTTACTGATACTTTAACTGTTCCGATCAGTGAGGTTTGTTTGATCACTTATCTTCTGTGTGATTAGAAATGGTTATATTCTACAGAACATCCTCTTTCCTCATGAAAACAACTACTGTTACTCATGACAAAAAGATTTGAGTTCTTTTATAATGCAGATATTGATCGGACTTCTAGTTTGGGAATAAGTACAACTGCCAAACTTCTGCTTCTGATTAGTATGATAGCAGGTCCCTCCATTTATTTCACTATTTTCTTCTTAAATATTTACTAGTTGAGTGACATTGTAGCTGTCTTCAGCTGTGTGTTTTTTGTTTGAACACCTAATAAATCATTGCTGAAACTTTGATCATGTTTTGCTAAATTATTTGTGATAGAAGTAATGGAGACATACTATTTTCTAGGAAATACTGTATCAAAACACATTGTAAGTAAGAAATACTGAGATGTCAAAGATGTGAGATACACCTAGCTTATCCAGAGAGACTTAGCTTATTGTGTCCTATGGAAAAATTGTACTTTGTTCGCTTGCTGCATCTGAAACATAGGCTTGTATACCACTGAAGGCTCTCTTTAATTTTTGAAGCCTGTACTTTTCTAATTTAAATCTGTGGCTTAATGTTTGCCTGCAAAAAGTATGTACATCCATACCATATTAGCTCCTTTACTTAGATATTGCAGCCTCTGGAATACAGAAATAGTTGTACTCTGTTTTCTGAAATGATGGAATTAATTTTGTTGCATTTCTGATATCACAATCATAGGACAAGGTTGGTCATTTCCAATAATTATGTTAATTTTTAATAATATTTTGTACTAGTTTTATATGTTTGCTTTTATTTTAATCAGATTGTGTGTCAAATGTTCTGCATTTATTTTCTGATACTGTTTATCTGCAGCTATGTGTCAAGAATGGTAATCAACATAATTACAAATGAAAACTGCAACTGGCTTTTTAATGTCAGTGTTCAAGTTAGATACATGGTGATTTTAATGTTTTGTAGTCTCAGTCAACAATAACTGGGAAATAGCTACCTATAACAAAGCTTCTGGCTTCTTCCTATTCTCACCATTTTAATGGAAATGTTGTAATGTTATGAGTCAGAAGTTGGAATTAAAATTGTATTGATGCCTTTTATCAGAAACTGGTACAAAAATGAAGCATTTGTTGTTAATTTCTCTCTCTTAGGAAGAAGCATTTAAAATCACCATATTTCCTTAAACTTAACTTAAAGAGTAAATTATTATTAGAGATGTGAGGAGAAATATGAAATGGTTGTAAATGTCAGCTAAACAGATTAGAAGGAGCTTTGTTGACTTGGGTATACCCATTTTAAAAGTCAACAAAGTGCATTATGTTCTTTGTAAATTATTATTAATTCCTATTAACTTCTTTTTCCCTAAGCTGTTCATGAATAAATTGCTCTTACAGGAATTTTTACTTGGGTCTTTTAAGTTCTTGTCATTCACCAGAATCAATACTCCTTTTGTTCCCCTTCAGTCTGAATGCATGGTGTATTATAGAATGAACATTGTTGGTTCAGTCCCTGTGGTGCAAAATCAAGCCTATTTCTCTCAGAACAGCTTTGTAAAGTGAACTCTACAGCTTTAATTTGAGAAGATAAGAAAAAAAACTTCCTTTAAAATAATGTAGACTTGAAGTATTGAGCAAAGCAACAAGGAAGAACAATTGATACTTAAAAAGTTATGATTTCTAGTTTTTGATGTCTAGATATTGTTTATCTTGAAAGGCTTATTGTTGTTTCTAGAAAATGTCCATTCACTTGTTTATAGATGTAATGCAAAATTATTTTCTCAGTGTTTGCTTTATGGGTGTGTACATGCTGAGCTCATTAGTTTGGTGTAGCTATTTGAGGGCAGAGAGGGACAGCAAAGGAGAGACACACACCCCCTTAAAAGCTCAGCTTAATATTAAAGTAGTAAAACATTTCTTTCTCATTCACAAGGACCTCGAGTAACTTGTCCTTAATACACCTGTGTTGTTTGTCTTTGTATTCAGGGAAGCAGTGTTTCTTAGTCCTGCGTCAGCAGCAGTTTAATATCCAGGCTCTTGTGGCTGTGGGACAGCATGCAAGCAAGCAGATGGTAAAGTTTGCTGCCAAGTAAGTAAGCAATTATATCCTGTTGTCAGAGTAAACAATGGTGGGAACCAGGACTCCCAGGGGTTGGGACCATTTTCACACATTAACATCAATGCTTCATTTGTTTTAAAATGTAGTTATTTAAATTGTCAGCTCACTATTGCGTTGAATACATTACACTGACAAAAGATAAAATAGAGAACAGGCTTGAAATTCATTCTGAACTGCTGAAGCAGCATTCTCTCGCCACAGACAACCTACATTTACTTTCAAGCTGGCTAACAAAACGTCTGGCAAGCTGAGCTAGTGGGACACTTCATTTTGTGTGTGGTGGTTGTGTGTGTCTGCACATGTTCAGAGTTGTTCTTCTACAAGATATGCAGTGAAGTAATAGGTTTTATAGTTAGAAGTGACGTGAAGAGGTTCCATATTGCAAGTTGAAGAAATTCCGTGCACTGAATTAATCTTATTTACACCTTATTTTTGGCACCAGAATGTTTAATGAGGGATTTAAGTTACTTTTTAAATTTTTGGAGAGGGGAGGGTAATAGTTAAACTTGCGTATTAAACAAGTGTTTGTTGCAGCAATTTAAATTTAGTTATTGACTTGTTTTGTTCTTAAAGATAAAAAATTACCTTCCCCTGCCACTTGTCGTAAGATTGTGCTTTCAGGTTGTCCAGTACTAAATACGCTTGCATGACAAAGATGGTTATATAGTAGAGCTTTTAATCGTGTACATCTACTTGTTCACAAATAGAAATGTGGATCAATTTGGTGCAATAATATGTTTAACATGTGGCACTAGACTTGCTTCTGTGTAGTTCTTGGCACTACTCTCCTGCCTGGGAAGGGAGCCCCCACTAATTAGCTGCAAAAGTGCTACAGCCTTCAACCTTCAATATGTCAGGGAGAGGAGGGATTCATTATAGTATAGACTTCCAGAAGCCAAGTTAAGAAGGTTGGATAATGCTTCTGCTGACGAGGTTCAGGGCAACGGGAAAACAGAACCAGCAGTGTTTGTTGGTTGGCGGTGCTTAGTGTTGGCAGTGCCAGTGTGAAGCATGCTGTTTACAGGTGTTTATGAGCCAAAGTGAAGTGTCCTGTTTCTTCATGAAATAGTTTGTTCTCTCCAGCACTTAGAATCTTTGAAAAGAATTAACTGTATAATCTACTCGTTCCCCAATTCATCTCCCTCTAACCTACCAACAGTCTGTCTGTACTCTCCTGACAAACTTGTGCTGCAGAACAGTGAAACAACTCTTACAGTCATGATGCTCACTCTCCTATTTTCCAGTTCTCCCCAACATTTCTCTTTTTCAGTTTTCTTCATGGCTCTTTCCACCACAACTGAATTTCATATGTTTCATGAGTGGCAGAGCTCAGTGGTTAGGAGCTCACAAGAGGGAAGTTGGTCTTTACTCTTTTCTGCCATGTACTGACTCTGCTGCTTGTAAGCCTTCCGTGACTATTTTTTTTTTAATTCACTCATCTTTTTTACTCAGTTTTCTGTCAGGTTAGTGATTTAAACCAGGTCATGGAGGTCCAGAGCTTACATGGAGTTGTAAATGGTGGAAAAGGGTATCTGGAAAGACTGGAGGGCAAAGCTCCTTTCTCTTCTGGCAGCTATTTCATCAGATGGAACGTCATCCTTAGGTTCTTTCCAACTCGCTGCCACTTTTCTTGATGTGACAGACCTGATTTCCTCTGTTTGCACTGTGTTTTGACTTTTCATTCTGCTGCTTTTTGTGACAGTGTTTGCTAGCTAAATCCTGATTCTTCAGCCTCTAATTTATAGCATGCATGGTTTACTTGTTATTTGTGCTTCTGAAATGCTCACGTGCTCATCATCATGTTCTTTGAATGATAGAACTTTCTCCGCTACAGCTTTCTGGGTTTGCTTTTGGGAGTCTGCTTTTGGTTTTTTAAGACCACTAGTACAATCGTCTTCTCATGATACCTTCCCACCAACAAACCTATTTTATTGATATCCTGCCATGCTTTCACTTTTTCCAGTGTTTTATCATCTTCTACAATGTTTTCTGATGCTGCCATTGCAGCTGTCTCTTGTTCTTAAAAGGCTGCTGCTGTTCCCTGACTTCTAAGAGCACTTATGGTCACTATGCCAGTAACACCTGAAGCACAACAAGAGTACAGGCCCTGTCTTCAGGCACTTTCCTGCAGGTTTTCACCTGCTGTGGAATGATGCCATTATTACTAGCACATGAGGCTAGTCTTAGATGTCTACAAGTAATTACATTGTTTCTCTGCTTTTCTCAGTGTCATTTTTGAATCATCTCTTCTTGTGACCTGCACATTAAATGAGGAAATACACATTCATTGAAGAAACTTATTTAACTTAAATACTTTACATTTCATTTAAATTTCTTAACTAAACTTTTTCACTGGTAGTACATAAATTTGATTTTTCACATGCCACTTTCTTATATTTTGTTACTGGGTCCAAAAGTTTCTTTAAAGTAGTTTGTGAAAGTCTGGATCTTGAATTTTTAATGAGAACTGATTAAATCATGAGCATTTGTTGTACAAATTTTCATAAATAATAAACAAACCAGTTCCTCTTTTAGAAATTGGCACATGGAAACCAAGAACTTTCATAACCTTCTGTGGTCTAGCAACATTCATACACTAATTATCTCCATTATCATCAAAATGTGAGTTCTTTTTAGTGAAAGATACTTAATACTGGTTTAACTCAGTTTTACAAAGAAATTTCTGTGAGTTTGACTGTGAAAAGTTTCTAGTTGAACTTTCAAAACATACATAGCCAAGAACATAGAGCCAGTTGAGATACTGAATTGGCAGCTGTGGAGGTCTTACTATGTCTTTCATCACAAAAAAAAAAAAATCAGCCTAGTCCTGCAAGGGGTGCTGTATAAGTGAAGGAGTTAATTGTCCCTGTCAGACAGCAGAGGTGCCAAGTGGTACAGTTAGTAATTTATCAACCTGGGTTTTTTTTCCATTAAGATTAGGTGTGGTCGGTTTTGGTTTTCTTTCTTTTTTTTTTTATATCAGCATTGAGCCTTTCCCACGTGATGTGATATAGCAGTTGAGAGAGGTGGTTAACAGATTCTCATTTAGCTGCCCAAACAATGTGCCCTTGCTCAGGAAGTAACTTGATGGCTCTTTATAGTAGGCTAGAGAATGAAAATCCAGAAAAGATGTTAACAAAAAAAAAAAAAATGGGTAAACCTGTATGAAAACACTTCACAATGTAGAAAAATATACATAAGTTCGTCAGCTAGATAAATTGGTAATACCAGGAAAACTGCTGGAAATTGGAGGAATATTTATCTATTTCTGTTTAATTTGTGTATCATTGATCTGGAAGAAAATGTCAAATCTCAGCTGTTAAGTTCGCTGGTGAGACAGAAATTAGAATGGTAAACTAGGGGCTGGGAGTAGATAGTAACCATGGGTCCTTTAGAATAATCACTTTGGTGCTTTTCAGTGTGAATTTGTACCTTTGTCATCATTAGGTCAGATTTTGTTTATGTTCAGGATTAATATGTAGGAAAGTACGTGATGAAAATGTGAGATCATGATAGATAACTGACTTGAGAGAAGTTCATGCAGTTCTCTTAACCTACTCTGCTAGGAGATCTCTTGAGTTTTGAAAAAGAGGAATAAAACACCATTAATGTAATATATGCCAGTCATTAGGTCATTTCTGGAATATTTTGTCCACTTTTGTTGTCTTTGTGTCTGAATATATGTCAAATTGGAAAAGGTTGATGGTGAAGCTGCAGGATGAGATGATATGCTGTCAGGCAAATCTGCCTTTCTGTGAGGCTAAAGAAAACTCTCTATTCTATCCAAGAGATATTAGTAAGTAATTTAAATCCCAGTCTGATGGTTTTCTGCCAATGGAGGGTTCTTTACTTTGCAGATACAAAGGTATGACAAGATGCAATGAACAGATGGTGTGGCTGGGTAAATTCAGAAGGGAAATGAACAGGATTTTTTTTCAGTGAAAATGATTAAAAATGTGTAGTGGATTTGTAACTTAAAATCTGTAAAGAACATAGGCTTTTTTTTTTACCCCAGGTTTATCCAGGTGTTAGAATGTTGGTGTAGGAAACAGATTATTATGTTTTTAGAATGAAGAGAATAAGAATAGGTGCTTACATGGCTGTTATGTATACAGTGTCAGTTAACTCCCCTTCTTGAGTATAAAATGTTTATGCTTTCAACTATTTACAAAGTGAAGTCATTTTTTCAAAGTAAACTCTATTGCCTTCAGCTTTCACTGACATTCAGATAAAGGATCATTGATTATTATGTTTTATGACAATTATGTAATATTTTTTATTTAATAATGTATTAATATAACCGTTTATGCAGTATGCTTATAGAAAACAATGTTGAAGGAAAAACAGGAAAATGTCTGAAATAATAGATGCTTCCATTTAGTAAAACATTTTCTGTTTAAAATCGGTAAATAACCAAGTTTCTTCCAATTCTTCAGACTTTTGATCAAGAAAATGTTGATTGTGATTCACTTAGGGAGGCCCGCATGGGGTTCAGCTTGCAACATGAAGCTGTTGGTGAAAGATGTTGTCATACAGGCTGCAATAATGCAATCCTGTGGTTAAAAGAGAAGGTCTTGGCTAATAGATGTGCAGATAATTAAGAGGGACATAAGGCACCTAGTGGACATGTTAGTAATTATAGTTTTGCTATTTTGGGAAGGAACTTTACATATAAAGAAGCAGTTTTCTACACAGAAGAATTTTTTTTATCATTGGACTTTATGAATCTATTACTAAAGTAGCTTTTTTTAAGGACCACACAATATAAAGATGTCATCTGTCTTTTCTTAATGCATCATGCATCCTAACTGCATTTCTAGTCCTTTGTGATATTAGCTACAGATAGAAATAATGTTGTATTTAATGGAAGTGGTGATAGCTTTGGCATGCTTTTCTGCTACTTGTTCACTTTTATTTGTTTGTTTGGGGGTTTTTTGTTACCCAGGGGAATTTTATCAAAAAATCACCTAGATGACTTACTGCTGCTGCTGCAGAGGACACTTTGCTGTAGTTACCGGCATTTAGTTAAAGCATCTTGTTTCTTGTTGTAACTTGAACTGAAATTACCACTTCAGTAACATTCATGGAATTACCTGTTGAGATCAAAGCAGCACCTTCTAGGTTTCTATAGTTTACGTTTGATGCACTCGATCAGGGATTTCAGATATTTCCAGCACTAGATCTTGTTGAGCATGGTTCAAACACAACTCAAAACATGAGCTTTTACTTCCATACCAGATTAGATATGTAGTCTGAATGAGCAAAAGCATATTTTCTAATTATCACATGAAAGTTTAGAGCAGATGATGAACATTTGTATATAGAAAGATGTGCAGTAGAAAACTTGGTAGTGCTTTTGTGTGCCCAGGCAATTATACGCATATTTGGATACAGGGGTCTACACAGGTAGGAACTGAGTTGAAATACATCTTAAAATTATGCAAATTTAATGGCTGAGGGGTGTTACAGTTTTAAAGTGTGTTCCAGACCTTTTAATTGCAACTCCAGTTTAGAGAGAGAGTGAAAAAACACATGTAATCATAAGTGCAAAGTTTTAAAGTTCTGTTGTGCAAGTTTGCAAAGCAATATTACAATGATGTAAAAGTCAGTTTCTTCCTGTATTGTAAGCTCACACCATTTTGCATGTCTTGAATTCTGTAGATGGTTTGATCAGAGCTCTGTAATAACTTCGCTAACACCAGTTCTCAGCTATGGGATCGGTAATCTCAGTAAACTCACTTAGATTTCACTAGGATTTTTGTTTTCATGGTGCAGAGAATTTGCCTCAATCAGTTTAAAACACTTTTATTTGTAATTATTAGTGAGAGGGCTTCTATTAAGCAGATTATAAACTTATATTTTTCAATGAAGACACTGTTCTTTGTGTTATTAGCAGTGTTTTCTGGGCATTTGCCAAAGTGTTGACATGAAAAAGGAATCAGGAAAAATACAGGAGACCTGTTTAGGGAAAGAAACATTAGCATGCGAGTAAAACTTCTATTCTTTTAAACATGCACTTAAATTCTCTTTGCTTTTCAAATATTATTATTATATGCCTAATACTATTTTAGCATGATATATTTATAGAATCACAGAATGCTTTGGGTTGGTGGGGACCTTTGAAGATCACCTAGTCCAACCCACCTGCAGTAAGCAGCGATATCTCCAGCTCGATCAGGTTGTTCAGAGCCCTGTCCAGCCTGACCTAGAATGTTTCCAGGGATGGGGCTTCTACAACTTCTGTACAATATTCTCTATGTGGTTCTTATCGTCGCATTCTCTTTTATGTCCAAAGCGATGTATTGCTGCCTCAGTCTTTTTAAGGAGTTCAAACAGAATCATTTGTAAGAGAGTGTACTTCTAAGGCACTTAGTATCATTTCTCCTTGTCTTTCTAGAATTTGTTGTCTCTGCTTACATAATGGAGATGGAGGCTCACCCTTAGCTAAATGAATTCTGATTTAAAACCTACTGTCACCCTCTGCTTTGTACAAATTCAGTAATTTGTTCATTATACTGCTTTGAGCAACTATTTTAAAGTGTACATGTACCAGAAAAACATACGATTCACAAATTTTATGCAATATGTGGAATTACCTAATGGTTAAGCAAGTCAACCATATGAAGCACCATGGTCTGTATACCTTCTAGAGCAGCCGCCAAGGAGTTCCATCACCTGAAACTAATGCCATCAAAGAAGTAGTGTAATCAACTAAAATGCTCAAATTTGGCCCTTTTTAGTTATTTGTAATTTACTTACAGTGATGTTGTTAGGTTTTGAGAATTTCAATGTTTGAATTTTCCACTGTTACTTTAATATCATCAGAGTTTTCAAAGTTTTGATAATTTTTATTCAAAAATTCTGTTTGATAACTTAAATTTTAACTCAGCTTTACAACCTGAAAAAGTTTGTCCCAGGTTAGACCAAATATCCAGCTAGCTTTTCTTAGGGCTGATACAGATTCTTTAAGAATAGTAAAAGGCAGGGCAAGCAAGCAGTTACAGCTGGTAACACTTGGTGCTTCTGGGTCAAATCACTTGGGTGTTATCAGAGAAGAAAGCTAAGTTTCCCTCATCAGCTAAAAAGATACAATTAATTGTTTAGCTGGGTAAATCCTACTTTAAAAATGTGAGAAAGTGAATAATTCCAAACGTAAGTATTTCTAAAGAGAAACTTCCCAATCCTAACAAGTTTCTCATGAGGTTTTGCTGCAGCGGTACAAAAAGCTGTAGGGCTAGAACACCTAGGTTTTGTTCACAGCTCTTTGACTGACTGACTGCAGGCAAGGCTAGATAAACTGGTGACAATGCAAGTGATTAGGACTACAGTTACCATCAGCTGTACCTTGTACCTGCTCGTACTCTGTCCTTACCTCCTTTCACTTAACTTTCACTCAGTAACACCTCCTGGGCATCTAAATATTTATCTCACCACCCTCCAACTCCAGCTGTGTGGATTTCAAGGATTTGGGTTTTCTTGGGCATGGAGAGGGGCCTTATTAAAAAAAAAAACCGAACCTTGTAAATTTAAAGATTCTTAATTGCACTTTGCTTTACCGAGGTTGGTAGTGGCCAGCTTGTCCGATGACATCCTTGCTCACCTCTTAGTATTTGCAGTTAAACTGTGGGCCTGCTACTTTCCTGCTTTCTAAGGGCTTGTGTGGTCAAGTGATGTACAAAAAGTGCTTTCCAGTCTTCTCACAAAGGCCTGAGAAGTGAAAGATGAAGCTAATTGTAACAGTTACTTTTCATAAAAAGGAAAGAAATGTTTTCTGATACGTGGTCTTTTGTAAGCAGGTTAGCAAAGAGACAGAGGAATAATGTATTTCTAGTGGGCGTGAGATTATCTGTAGAAAATTACAGTTTTAAAGTCCAGTACCTTAAATACCTAAATAAAAACTGCTCATACAAATTATTTTCTCACCTATGACTCTTGAGGCCTTTGTTATTGTTTCCTTAGAGCACACATACTTTATATCACATTTTTGGAAGACTTTCAAGATACTATATGGTGTTTTAATGTACTGTTAGAGACTGGTAGTGGAGAGCAAGTAAGATGTCCCCTGTCTTAAAGAAATGACTTAGAAGCATCTTGCATCTTTCAGTAAGAAGTCGTGTAGTTTAAACAAGCTCGATCAGTTTTGATTTTCCCCTCCAGATCTCAACTTCCTTTTGGTTTGTTGTTCTGCTGGTTAAGACACATCTTGCAGATAATTGCATCAGCTGGCACGTACAAGAGCGAATGTGGCCTAGAAAAAAGAACTATGCAACTTGTCAGCATATGCATACACACACAAAGAACAAGGGAGCACTAAGTGTAAGCATAATTCTCTCCCTCCCAAGTCTTCCATCCCAGTTTGAATTTATTGTGGCTGGGAATATTTTAGCAAATTCTTTCATTACTCAGTTACTATATATATAATAAGCAACTTTACCTAAATCCTTAACTCTCTTTAGTGGTTCCATACAGTACATGAATGTCCCAGTGTTCGGTAGCGAGTCTGGTGCAGTGTACAATGTAATTTAGTAAGCCTCGTATCCTATCTTTATTGACAGCATCAACAAAGAGAGCATTGTGGATATAGAAGGTGTTGTGAGGAAGGCACATCAGAAGATTGGAGGTTGTACTCAGCAAGATGTTGAGCTTCACGTTCAAAGGGTAAATTTTTGAGCAAGTGGAGCACTGGTTAATTTTTTGAAAGATTATGTGTCTAGGCTGTCTGTCTATCTACATATATAAAGATTGTAAGCAGTCCCACACTAGAGAAATAAACTGCTTTAAATTAAAAATTTCATTGTATATAAGTAAACATGAAACATTTCTGGGTTTAAGAGATTTCATTTTTAGAATTTCCTCTTTTTAGTTGCCATCTGAATTACAGTACCAAGTAAAATAATGTATCTCACTAGAATAATTTGGCTAGCAATGCTTGTAATTCTAGTTTTTGATTCTTAACTACAGCAGATACTGTAATAAAAAGTCTGCTGCCTTTTAAGTGCAAGTCAGAAGTTTCTTTATCAGAAAGTTACAATCTTCCCCTTAGTACAATGGAATAGAATACGTAACTCTCAGCAAAAGTAAAGCGCTGGCTCAACAGTATGGAAGCTCTTGAAATCTAAAATTCCTGTAGCTTATGATGCAGGGCTGGAGGAAGTGCAACTTTATAATTGGTATAAATAGAAAGCGTATTTAGACCTCTATGTAATATCCTTTCCTTCATAAAGGTTTTCAACCAAATTGTATGCCTACCATACAGCTGAAATAGTCACCTTGATTACAATGGCTATTATAGCAGTAAGGAAAATTTTAGCTACAGCGTTGGGGAAAATCTGCAGACTTTGAAGAAACGTGTTTTAATATATGTGCAGATTATCATATGCTTTCTTTTCTGAAAGAATATCAAATTCACTGCTTCTATGACAAGACTGTAAGGCAAGGCAAGGTGGTTTTCATTCTCTGATTATTTTAAGTATCTCAGAAATTTTCAATCTAAAATGGCTCTTTCAGATACAATCAGATGATAAGTAAAATAATATGTTAACAACGAGAAGAACAGGATGATCTTCCCGGAATCAGAACCTAAAACATTGTGAAATCTAGCAGTTTCAGACCTGGCATTCATGGCAGTAGGCTTGTCCCCAGGCAGTGTGTACTTGCTCAGCTCAGTGCTTCCCAGAAGAAAAAAAGATATTTTTAGTCTTTCAAAAGGAAAATAAGAACTAAGCACTTCCAGTATTGTCATGAGAATGCACCCATGTATCTCAGGTATTTGAATAAAATCACAGTCTTAGAGCTAACAGCCCATGTAAACACTGTTTCAGGTCTGTGACAGGAATATCCGTTTGTAAATCACGCCTCCTTTTGAGCTGAGTCTCATGCTATTTCTGTTCCTGTCTCAATTTCAGATCTATGTGATCAGTTTAGCTGAACCCCGACTGCCCTTACAGCTGGATGATGCTGTTCGGCCAGAAGTGGAAGGAGAGGAGGTGAAAACTCTATGTCCTTGAATACTTTTTATTGTCTTTGTAATCGAACAAAAGCACAAAAACCAGGCAACTTCTTTAATGCAGTGATGTTGAAGGTTTGTTAGACTTGCTTACTTCCTTTAGGTTATCCAGAGTTAGAAATCTCTATAGCTTTGAAGTCTGCTAAACTGCAGTAGACGGTCAAAACCAGAGGGTTTGCAGTCTTGTATGTGTCTTCTGGATCCTCATAGCTGAGTTCTGCCTGTGACCTCTGGGAGAAGTTACAGCTTAAGCTTTGCTATGCTGCCAATTTACTCTATGTTCTGTCTGGAATGATCTAGAAATTCTGCTGAACTTAGAAGTACCCTTTGGCGTTTAGTCAAAGGATATTTTCCTGCATTGATTTTGTTTTGTTGGGTTTGGGGGGTTTTTTTGGAGGTGTATGTATTCATTATGTATTTTTGTACAACTCTTCAGGATGGAAGAGCTACTGTAAACCAAGATACAAGACTGGACAACAGAGTCATTGATCTGAGGGTAAGGAACGTGCTGTGTTGCATGCCTGCCTGCAAGTGTTTGTTCTAATCCATGAAACAGTAAGAGTCGTGGATTTGATGGAAGTGTATTTTGTTGGCCAGAGGAAAAATACGCAATATATTTTTCCTATTTGTGAGTGGCATTGTGAAAACACTGGGTTTTTTAATCCTAAATGTTTACTTCTCCTGACATTAATCCAAAAACATGTATTAGTAGTTTAAAGGTGAACATTTAGGATTTAGCATGTGACCATGTACATCTAGGCTTTTTTATTTACAGGAGTCAAAGGTGACTGAATAGGGACAACATTTCGTCTCAGATGTGGTCTTTGAGATCTAAAAACTTAGTAAGAGCTCAGTTTTGAAGTATAAGATGGAAGTTTTGAATTTAACATGTAATTGAGGTGCTGTAATGCCTATCTTCCAAGTGAAATTGTACCAGGCCATGATATCAATCTTATTCTCTTTGTTTCTTCCCACAGCATTCATATCTTTTTCTTGGTTTTTCTTTCCGAAACACCTGTTTTTTCACCCAGGTCATGGAGACATAGCCTTCTACAAATTCATATACTTCCCAGATATTTACTCGTCCTGATCAGTAGCAAAAAACTATCTACAAAATCACTTACAGAACTTTTCTTTTTTAATGAAGCAGCAACTAACACTGAGTGTGTAAGGTAACTAACCATTCGTATTGACATGAGGCTTTCTGATCTTTTCTCATATTTGGCTCTCCACAATAGAATTTTAATTAACTTTTCATTGAATAAAGAGTGTGCTTAGCTCATTTTTATGGTATATCTAGCACGGCCTTCAAAGTTCTGAGAAAGGCAGTTTCTCAGTAAATGGACCTGGGAAATAAATCAAAAAAGTCAATTATTTATTGGCAAATTTGGAGAAGTTCTGGCACTGGATACTTAAAGCATTTGAAAATCTGATGTCTTTTCAGCAACTAAAACTACTTGTGTAAATTGTTTTACTTGACCAAAGTTAATTGCTTTTCACTTGACCTTATGTATAATACTGAGCTACTTCAATTTGTGACTTCGTTTCAGGATACTCAGTATCTCATCATATTGGTCTCTTCATCTGTGTCTTAAATTAAGCCTTTGATGAAAAGAATTCTATACTAATGGTTGAAAGTGAAAATCATTTAAAGGATCATTGGCTTATGGTAGTGGTAAGGCAGTGTACTAAATTGAAGAGAGAGTTCTGGGATGCTTAAAGTGCAGCTTTTCCTTGAACTTTTTGTGGTGGAGAACAATACTCAACAGCACTCCGTAGAAACCTAAGAAAATCCATTAAATTAATGAAATACCTGCATAATAAACTGGAAAGAGCCATGAACCCTAAAGAGAACAAAGAACTAATACAAAGGGAAATAACAGTTAAAAATACTAGCTGATAATGGCACGAAAGTATCCTTGGCAGAAATGCAGGTGAGGGCGTCTGCAGAGTAAAAGGTAGGAAGGTATATAGTAATGGAAAGAGAAGGAAGACCGTAATGCCAGAATAAACACAAGAGATGGTCAGAAAGAGGTGGGCTAAAATTCTTCTGTCCCTTTACATATTCAGCAGTCCAGCAGGACTCTCCCAACACTTCTTACATCTCTGCCAGTATTGTAGCAGAACATTAATTGTCAGTATTCTGCCTGGAGGGTACAGCTGGTGAGCTATGTGGATGCTGCTATAATGTTTTCTAACTTACACGTCCCAGTCATTGGCGGTCACCATTTATTCAGCAGTATTTGTGACCTTGTTTTGAGGTCCTTAATTCTGCCTTCTACAGAAGCTATTTATCTCCTTAGCTCCAACAGCTGCCGCAGCGTGGTGCTAAACACCTATTTGTGCTGAACAGGGATTCAGGTTAACTTTTTACAAAATCAATGGAAAGATGAAATGTCAAATCTCAGTACTTCAGTGCCTCAGGTCTCTGTGGCTGGATGTAACGTGGTCACAGCTTTCCCTTGATTAGGCTTAGGTATCCACCTTGCCTTCCTCCTACGTACAGGAAAAGCTTCTGTCTCTGACTGTGTCATATTTCCGTGTGTCTTTTCTTTTGCACATGTCATAATTTGTTTCAGAACAAAAGCAGATTATTTTGGAACAGTGGACTCATGTCTGTTCCTAAGTTTGCTTGTTTGTTCTGCAGGAGATTTGCTTGTGCAAAAGAAGATTCTAAACAATCATATGTTACTTTGACCTGTTTTTTTACAGGGAGAGATGAAGCAGAAAAGGTATTTAATGGGGAAAGGGGAAATCCCGGTGAGAATACATATGCTTATTTATATGTTCACATCCTAAGCACTGTATGCAGTGGAACCACAAGAGCAGAGACACAAAGGCAGTTAGTCCTTCAAAATAACTGAACTACCCCATTCCCACCCCCCCCACCACCCCTTGAAAAAAAAGTAGTAATTGATTTTCAGTGATTTGGTTGCATGGAGCTGTAGAACAAATGGGACTTCAGAGAGCCCCTAGTGTCTCAAATGCACTGTGTAAGTAGGTATGTTCCAAGGAGGATTAGAAAACATGATGTGTTAAAAGCTCAGAGAGGTAGCCGAAACCATCATTGGTCACTGTTCTCCCATACCTCTTCCTTCTAAGAAAACCAAATCATGGGCAGCAGGGAACACAATAGTTCTAACAGATGCTGTGATGATCTGCTTCTACAAGTGAGAGAGGAAGTCCAACCACAGATACGTGTACTGTCTAGTTCTGGTTTCCTCAGTGCCCCAGTTTTTTAAGGAAGAAGGAGGTCATTGAACAACAAAACTAGAGATACTATATTTTGGAGAAAGATTTAACAAACTAAATGCATAGATCTTGGCTAGACTTAGACTAAAAATAGTCCTTAGTATGCAACTAAAATTATTTTTGTCCATTTCAATACAATCTTTAAAGTAGTTAAGTAGTTTGCCTAATTTTAGGTAGGGATTAACCAATGAGTTCATTGGATAGGGCCAAATCATCATGAAGTGGAGCTGGGAAACTCAGTTACTGCATGAATGAAAGGGACTGGATTTCCAAAAACAGAATCATTCTATCCAGCTATGATGTATGCCAAGGAAAGTTTGGTTATGATGCACTAGGACAAGTCAATTAATAGTAAGTACATACATTTGTGGAGATGTAATAGGCAAAGTATTTGACAAAGATTGCAAGACTGCCATTCTTGTGAACATGTGAAAATAGACTGAGTAGTGCACTGTATTTTTAACAGCCTTGCATTTTGGCTGCCAAGAAAGATCTTGCAGAGGTGTCTGGTAGGTTTTTCTGAGATTAGGGGAGGGAAGTACTTAAATGCCAAGATCCCAAGCTATTGCTGTAGTTGTTATTCTGATGTATGGAGGGGAAACGGTGATTATTTAGGGTTCAGGGATATGAAAAATCCTTTCCAAGGAATGATGACTGAGGAAGAATGAATCTGTTCCTGATGAGTTAACTCATTAAATACTTGTGGTATAGAAAAACTGGAGGTGTAGATACAAGAGAGCTAGTAGTAAGAAAGAAGAGTCCTTGTACAGACTGGATTTTCTTTCACATAAGCCCAGGTGACCATGAGGAAACCACTGTTGACCTAAGTATCTATTTTTCATGAAAGCTTAATGAAAGTCAAAACAGTTGATTCTAGAGATATTTGATTTACTGTTCCTTTATTGGAACAATTAAAAAGGGCAAATTGGAGCACTGATTGAGTTTTTAAATCTTGTCTTTTCTGCTGTTCCAAAGTTTAACTGAAGTATTCAGTGATGTGTAGACTTCCCATGTCTGTAAAAACACCTACGGAAACTGTATTTCTTGAAGATCTGTGGTAGATGAAAAGCAATTAAGAAAAGACAAGTGAAAAACTGATTTTTGGGTTTTGCTTCTTAATTTGTCTTTCTCTGAATTAAAAATCATTTTGGTTTCATCCAGTTTTAACAATGGATCTGACTGATGTCCTTGCTCTGGCTTATTTTTGATGTCCAGCAGCGTTTATCTTAATACCCGTCCACATTTGACTTGAATTCTACGCATTTTGCAGTCCTGATGCTTTAATTATGTCCACTAATGTACAACTCATTGAGACCAAAGCATAGTCTTTTTAGGGTCAATATTACCTGATTCAAACTGCTCAGGGTAGAGCATAAACATTAAACTGTATCTTTAGTAGTTTCTGGATGTCAGACTATGTTATGCGATAATCCAACTGTACACTGATCTTAATGCAGTTTTTTTTCAAAATACTTGATTACTTCAGGCTTGATTTCATTGTGTTGAATTCAGTTTACTCATGGCAAAAGCTCTTTTTCTGGACTGAATTCAAGCTGTCATGAAAAGCAGATGTACAGTTTAGTTTATTGTGGGTAGTGATTTGGTAGTGAAGACATAACACAGTCCCAGTTGATTAGACAGTAAACTTCATGTTCATATCTTCTTCTTAGACTATAAGTAATATTGAAATTTGAATAAAAGTTGACTTCAGTCACTTTGGGGTTAAAAAGTCATTATTTAACATAAATCCTATTTCCTAGGAAAACCTTCATTTCTCATATATATAGTAGAGGAATTTGTTTACATTATTTAAAATAATGTGTATTACTTATGAATATAGATTGCATTATTTTCCCCTTCTAGTCAGCCTACTTTATGTACTTAGCAATTGTTCATGGCAGGAGATGGGTAGTTACAGCAAGCAAACAGAAGAGCAAAACTGAGGTGAGAGTGGAACAAATTTTACAGCTGATGTGAGAGTAAAAAGAAAAGTTTACAACTTTGCCTGTCTGTGCCTGAGTCGCACTTCTTTGAGATATGATCACATAAGGTGTTAACTGCCCTCAGTTCTGTGGAAACACATTTGTTGGGCTCTGGGAACTTACATGGCTGTTAGACTAACGCTGCAGCTTGTGGTGAATGAAATGTGATAATTGGTTTTTTAATCTTGCTTATAGTGTTAAAATATGCTCCATTCTATTATTACTAATATTTTCCTCTATGGCATTTAAATAATAAACACACAGGTGATATTAGAGTGAGGTTATGTCTGAAACTCACATTTCAGCAGTTTGCTAAACATTTTTTTTGCTCTCTGTAACAGAAGTGATTATTAATGAGTTTTCCTGTAAAATCAACTCTGCAGATTGAGTTTAAACAGTAACGCTGTTGACTGCAACAGCATTTAAGCAGCCTAAGTTTGGTTCTGCTTCTGCTTAACTCTTGAAGGAATATTTACTGTCCTTGCCATAGTCTCAGATAAAGATAGGTTGTCAAGCATACATGGAAGAGTTCATATTAGAGTAAACACTACAGGAAAAGAATGGCGTGGCAAAATCTTTTTTAAGGCAAAGGCAAAAATCAATTCATTTTGACAGCTGTCGCTGTCTTTAGTTTACTGTGCTGTACCTCAGTAGGTGAAATGCTAACTGTGTTACCTGCTGTGGTACCAAACAGGATAATATACATACCAGCATCTCAGTTAAAGACAGGATAACAGCTTCAACTATTTTCTTCAGAGAAACTCACTCTTTTTGTCTTTAACATTATACTAATGCAAAGGATGTAATTAAATCTGAAAGATTTTGCTCCATGTGTAGGTACAGAATCATCTTTAAAATCTTTGGAAAGTTGTGGTGGCACATAAAACTTTGGCGGTTATCCGTTTGATGCCACTGCAGGCTGACAGTTGCAGTTCTTTAGGAGCTTATCTCAAATGTCTACCTGGTCTGTTTAATTCTTATAAGGAGCCTGCAGTATCACAAATTCTCAACAGTTATCCTTGTTGGCAGTCCCTGAATGAATGGGCACTGAAACTCAGCTACCTTTGGTAGACAGAAGAGGGGTCTTGTCAGGTCTCATTTGAGGTACAGAGAATTGCTGCTTGTTCTTTCCTTTGTCTGTCATTAAATAAAAGCTTCAGTGAATTTAGCTGCTTTCATAAATAATATTTTTCTAAGCATAATTTACCATTAGGAAGAACAGAGTCTTTGCTCTGCATCCTCACTAAAGCCAGGAGGAATTACTGCCTGACGAACTTTTGTTACAGAGAACTGCGTTAGTTATTGACTGGCTGTATTTCTGTGCACACTTTTAGGTCAGACTAAGTAATTGCTTTCAGATTGGGTTTAGCAACCATTTTTCTTCTTCCTGGACTGTATGACTTAGGACTGCATTCTTACCTGCTCTGGCATGAAACAGGTGTTGGTTCATCAGAAGGGTAGAGGAGGCTTTGTTACTATCCCGCTTTAAATAAATGTTCCTACATTTTGTCTCTCAGCATTTTTAGAAATTTGTCTAGTTTATCAAGAACTGATAAACTAAAATGTGACTATTTAAGTTGTCATGTCTTGGAAAATGTCATTCACCTTCTAAGCAGGAAATGGTTAAGAAAAAAAAAAAGAAAAAAATCCCTTTGAATCATCCCAGTGTCTTGATGTAACACTGCCAAATTATGCCCAGAACTCAGGCAAAGTTTTAGCACATGTCTGATTCTGGGAGACCCATGTAAAAAAGGTGAAAAAGTTTGAGGGTACCTTTTTAACTTGCTGAAAACCTCATTTCTTTCATTTTGGAGGTAGTGGGAGTAGTGGCTGTGGTTAATGCTATCAGACAGTGAGAGCTGCTAGATATTATTTACTCATCTCCACTACATGCACTCCTGAGATATTTTATCGCTCAGTGAAAACTGGAAAAACTCCAGATGACTACAGATCTGCAGTATTATTACTGTGTTCTCTTTTGGCTTTTCAGTTAAGTGATCTCTTAATCTTGCAGAGATGATGGATGAAGCTTTATTTCAACGTATCTACTGACTGACTGTCTAAATTTGGGTACTTATACAGTTTGTTTTGGTTGGGGATTTTTTGTTTTGTGGTTTGGTAGGAGTCATGTGAAAAAGACCACAAGGCTCTTCTTGCCCTAACTGAAAAGTTTGGTACCTTTCAGAAAGAAGAAGTAAACAGTGCTGTGACGCAGATTGTCGTAAAGAACTCAGTTCTCTTAGTTGTTTGCAACAATCTCTTAGGTTTTTTATATGCTCCTGGGATGCTAACTGTTAGGTCTTAAATGCTGTGAGCACAAAATCAGATATGGGTGCAGTGCTGACGTATTGCAGTGTTTTCAGCATTCACTAAGGTGGTTTTTTCTTCACGCTTAAGCCCAGATGTGTCACAAGAACACTTCGTCTAGGTATTTGCTAACCAGATAAGTAGCTTAACTGTGTCATGTACATAAACAAAAAGATGAACAACTCAGCTAAATCTACTTTTGTTTTCAGCTAGAAGTACTTCTGGGGTAAATTTTGAAAAGGTAGAAGACCTGCAGGTCGTGATCAGATGTTAAATGAACTGTTTTAAATGCTGGGAGTTTAGACTGTGGTTTGGGGATGTTTTTGTGGCAGTGTTGTACATGGTTAACATGTGGCTGTGTTTTTACATGAAAAATGTTGTATTTGGTAGCCTTTAATGACAAACATTTCTACTTATGTAAGTTATTGGGGGCCTTGCTTTTATCATGCACTGCATATTACTGCAGCTGTTCTAGTGCAGTGTGCTGAAAGCTTTTTAATAGGTTTAGTGTTTTTATTCAATTTCTTACTATAAAACCTTCATTTGCAGAAGCACATCTCATAAATCAGTGAGTCTTTAAATGTAGAATTGACCATAGTGCCTCCTTTATAACTGAATATGCCATCAATTCAAATGAGGAGTTTCTCTTGTTTCCTGTGCTGCTGCTTTTTGTGTAATAAACAATTATCGATTTACGCTTTTCTTTGTTTAGGCACATGCAATAATCAAGTGTTCCTAAGAGAAGAGAGATTCATCCTTCCAGCTGTCCAGAAAAAGTAACAGAGTCAGGAAAAACTAACTTAGTATTTTATCTCCTTCTTATAGACCTCCACTAGTCAGGCAATCTTCTGCCTTCAGTCTGGTATTTGTCAGCTTTTCCGAGAAACTCTTATTCGCAAAGGATTTGTGGAAATTCAGACTCCCAAGATCATTTCAGGTATTGCATATGTGGTCCAGCAGCTGCAGGTCTGCTCTTTTACAGTTGCTCAGTGTGCTTATCTGCCAAAAATTTAGTAAGTTTTTATTTAAAAAAGATAAAATTCCATTTCTGATTTAGATGCAGCATAGCAAACTTCTAGCAGATATCAAAGTTGTACTTTTCTCCTGACTATGGGCGTTAAAAGAATGACAGGACAAAAATTATATATAGCTTAGGTACTCTGCAGTGCATATAAAGTTTTAATTTGGTTAAATACAGATATCTGCTCATATGCATTGTTCTTCAACTCAGTGTTGTTGGGCACTGCCAGTTCCATTCCCAGTATCAGAAAAACTCCCCACTCTAATTTAGATCAAAAGCAGCTTCTATCATAAAGCTACAACAAACATATCATGGTATAAAAGATGATGCTATTATATGCAATATGTCATTTCTTTAGCAGTGAGCATATGGCTGAATAGAAGGTGGTGGATCATTTTTCTGAAAGTGTGGCATAACAGCGTCAGCCTGACTAGAAGTCTGAAAATGTAGATTTTGCTTCTAGTTCTGTTGTTGATCTGCTGAATTGTTTTCAAAAGTTAAATTACTTGATTTACTGATGGATGTTTTTCTTCCATCTTATTGGTGTTCTTTGAGGTTTTATAGATGTCACTATGGCATTGTATTATTCTTATTGTGTGTCCGTTCATTAGATGCGTAGATTTTTCCTACTGAATTTTATACTTCGGTATTTATATTATTGAAGACAGCTCTTCATTGAGATAAAAAAGGGCTTTTTAACAAAATTCTGTCAACATGGAGAGTATCACTGAACTATAAGATTAGATAACTTTTTTCCCACAGAGACAATTAAAACAGCATGAAATACTAAAGACTCCCAAGTAGTTTATTTACGTAGGACCTTTGAGGAAGTGTGCTATTCTTACTGCGCAGTGTACCATTGAAAGCAGGCAAGCAAGCATCCTATTGTTTGAATGAGATCATGTTCTGTAAAAATAACTTAGTTAAGTCAATGCAATCCTACTAAACTTCAAATTTAAGTATTATAGATGTTCTAAGACTTAAGATTTTTAAAATTACCTGTATTCAAAAATAACTGTAAATACTCACTGACACCATTGCAGTGGGAGTAGTGGTAATGAAAGAAACATGAATCTCAGTGGAATGGTTAGAAATAATCATTAGTACTTTGCCTGGGGTTATCTTAACATTAGAACTTTCAAATATTATTCACTAATCTTTCACTCTGGCATGCCTTTGTTGGCAAGTTAGGCAGCTGTAACTGTCATATCACACACTGGGAAACGGAAAGGTGTAAAAGTGACTCAGCCGATCGTTTTGGGAGGCAGTTTGCAGTAAGGGATTCGAATGCACATGTGCCTGGTTCCTGTTCTCTCAAGGTAACCTTCTATGAAAACTGCCTCAAACCGAGAGAAACTTTTATACCTTTGGCGTCTGGTAACTCTAGTTCTGGCTCTGAAAAGTATTTATGCCTTCAGTTAGAGAGGATGGTCCTAGCAAAACAGGATATGCACTTTCATCTCGGCTTCTGCAGTTAACCCCTGGAAACCTACGACAGTGATAAAGATTGGCTTCCACAGAAATGTTGGGCTGCAGGTAGATGTGGTACAAGCATGCATTCTCTGCTGTTCTCACTCTTAAGGCAAGGGACAGCTGGGAATAGTAACATTTTAAACTACTGCAACTAAACTTGCAGATTTGTAAGAGTCCTGAGCTGCAAAACTTCCTGTAGCATTAATGGATGCAAATGTAGCTTTTTTCCTCTAATATGCTTCAAAGAAAAATCTCCATCTGATCTCTAAATGTAAGACCAATTGTCTGTCATTCTACCTCTGATTTATTTTTTTACGTTTTTATTTTAATAATTACTGCAAGCGTTTGCTTTTCAGCTGCCAGTGAAGGAGGAGCCAATGTGTTTACTGTATCATACTTCAAAAGCAGTGCCTACCTGGCTCAGTCCCCACAGCTGTACAAGCAGATGTGTATATGTGCTGACTTTGAAAAGGTTTTTTGTGTTGGGCCAGGTAAGAAAAGCATTGGTTTATGCAGAGCATGAAGTGCGCAGTGATGGCTTTTAGCAGCTGTAGTACAAATGAGATAACAGGCACACTGAAAGCTTTGAATGGTTTCACTTAATACAGTTTCACTTACCAAACACAAATTGCAGTCGAGGCGACTAAAGAGAGTAAAGTTGGCAGAAAAGTTGCTGGAACAAAACTAAAATGCTGAAATAAGGGTGGAGTACTCCAGTGCCTGTTGTTCTGTGAGAAGAAAGAAAGAGTTGCATTGGAAATTGATAGTATGATGAATTTAGTAAAACATGGAACCACACTGTGGTTACTGAAGCCATAGTTTCCTACTAACCATGCCCAGTAGTTGCCTGGTTGCCCAGTAGTAAGCAGTTAAAATAGGCAAGCTACGTTTTATGTACTTCACATTGCATATTAACATGTCCTTGTCTATACACACCGAACTGCTTTATTTAGAAAATGCATACTTTTAACTGGACTATCAGTAAATAATGAAAAACTAATAATTTCCAGTCTCTTGCTCTCTCTTCCTCAAAAGCTGATAGGACATGGCCTCTTTAGGTGGTAATATAGCTTTTTTTTTCCCAGACCTCAAAGACAGGTTTAAAGATATGTAAGCTGGAAAACAAGTCTATAACAGCTTATAAAACAAAAAGAAAATGCAAGTAATTAAGAAAATATTAAATTTCTTGTTAATTACTGACTTAATTAACTGTTAAATTTCTCGTTAATCACTGACAATGAGTCATGGTTTGTAGGAAGACATGTTTATATTAGACTCATATAGCTGAAAAAAAAAAAACCACCCCAGAACACACGTGCACAAGTCCATTTCCTCTGAAAAAGGCAGTTTTCAAATCTGAAAGTTCTTGTGTGCCTGAAAGCTTGTCTGTTTTTTCCACTCCTGTCTGTTGGTGTAACGAGAGAATACTGCCTCTCTACAAGTCCTGTCTGTTTTGTATCCTTTGAGCACCACAGCTACAATAATGCTGTCACTGTTGTTATAACTGATGCTCTGAGGCAGCTAGATTTCTTTTTGTTTTTCAGTGAGAATTGTCATGTCTAAAGACAGCATTGTCTGCCCAATCCAAATGCTGATGTGATTGATTGTCAGTGTTATTTTTCAAAATGGAATGATAATCTCAGGTCAGTTAGAATTTCTGTTGTTTAATTTTACAGTATTTAGAGCTGAGGACTCCAATACACACAGACACCTGACTGAGTTTGTTGGTCTGGATATTGAAATGGCTTTTAACTATCACTATCACGAAGTGGTAGATGAGATTGCAGATACTTTGGTGCAGATATTCAAGGGACTTCAGGAAAGGTAATGAGAGCATTTTCCATTTTGTGACTAACTTCATTTGTTTGAGATCTCTTGCACTGTGGTATGAAGTAGGTGAGCATTTTATCCTCAGCTTGTAAGATAACTACGCATAACCTGATTTACAACAGAACTTCAGATATTTTCACTTTGCTCTTAACTATTTCTTTGTGCCTGACTTTTAAAGTTCAGTCAAGCCATAGGCCAGTAAACTGTCTATTTTTACCCTGAGTTGCATCTCCTTGCACTAAGAAAACTTGCTGTTCACTGTTGAATGGACTTCCTAACAGAAATGATCCATCATTAATTTAAAACATCCTTCTTTTTGTGCTACTACAGGTAGACTGATTGTTCTATTTTGAAATTAATCTTAATATTTACTATCTAAGAAAGTTTTTCTCAATCAGATTTATTGTAACAGCCTGCATCTCTGCAATGAAAGCAGCAAAGATTATTTTCCATCATTCACAGCCTAACTCATTAAAAACCCAAGCCAGAAGTTTAGGAAGTGGTTTTCATTTGCTTACAAGTTAGACTAGCTTGCCAGCAGAAAAGCAAATCTTTTCGTCTGTCTAGAAGGAAATTTCTCTTTTATACTTGAAATAGGATATCACTCAAATCAAAGCAAAACCCAGGTAAATATCACAATTGAAAGGGATGATTTCTCAATGTCTTTACCATGAAAATTTGACCTAGTCAGTTATTTCTTACAAAAGGAATAAAACAGAAATAATAGTAAAATATTAACATGTATATCATTGAGGTAGATGCATTAACTTACATGAAACAATTCATTAGGATTGTACAGAAGTGGCTTGAAAACAGTTTTTTATGTTGCAAGAGGGACCTCTTGTGGCAAAATTGTATTGCCATTGGAAAATCATTATTGGATGCAAGAAGAGTACATTCTGATTGTTTTGTATTTTGCTTCTGTTCTTGTTTCCTCATATATAGATTCCAAACTGAAATTCAGACAGTGAACAAACAGTTCCCCTGTGAGCCATTTAAGTTTTTGGAGCCAACTCTGAGGCTGGAATACTGTGAAGCCGTGGCCATGCTCAGAGAGGCTGGCGTTGAGATGGGTGATGAAGAAGATCTGAGGTACTTTAGCAGCACACAAATGTGTCAGAGCCTTGTGAAAGTGATAGTAAAGTGTCACTTTTGTACTGTGCAGCTGACAGTCCTCAGAAGGAACCCCAAGCTTTTAGAGGAATAAACAACTTATATCCAGATCTCGACAAATAACTGAATAGATATGAAAATAGTCCTTCCTTTTAACATAGACTATACAAACGGTGAAATGCAACAGAAAATAGCTTACAACATACAGTAACATGAACTGTCTAAGGATGAGAAGCATTTGTTTTTCTAACAGTGGCAGTCCTTCATGTGAACTGTCACATCTTTGAATAGGATTACACAAAAAGATTCTTCAGTCTTAAGGTCTTTCATTTCAGTGACGCCTTCCCATTGCTTCTTTCCACCTCTCAGGAGAATGACTGAACAATCATGTTTGCGTTCCCATTGATTTACTGAAAGATGGGTTTAATTAACTGATTATGTGTAAAATTTTCTAAACACATTAATAAATTAAAACATTTCTGTTTTTTCTCATAATACATCCAGAACCATTAGGATAATGTGTGATTTTACAGTTAAATGATCTGTGCATCAAAGACATTTCAATTGTAAGAGTTTAATAGAGCAAAATAATTGCCTCAGCAACTGCTTATGGTGCCTCTCACTTATTGTGCCCAAGAGGAAATGGCTGCACAAGGTATATGCTGATAGGAAAAGAGTACACAATTCTTCAGTAATCAGAATATGGTGACTAGGACGTAGTTATACTAACAGCTAGAATATCTTCAGGTATCAGTTACTTGAAGGGATTTCTGTGACCAATACAACATATTTAGGAACAGAAATAGACATGATCCAAAACATTCAGAAACAAGTACTAGATTTTCTAAAAAGCAGGGTGCAGCAGCTTTCTAGCTTGAAATCTTTTTAGCTCTATGAAGTATATAATCAGTACAAGTTTAAATCACTTAGTTTTAATGGTGATAATCTTTTTCAGCACACCTAATGAAAAGCTCCTGGGACGCCTGGTAAAAGAAAAGGTAACAATTATTGTAGAATAAATAACTTTGTCATTGTGTCTGAAACCTGATGTCATGGAGTCATTGGGTTGGCATAAATGCCTACTTCATGTAAATCATCTTTTTACACACTGATTGAGAATACAGTCTCTCAGAGCATGCAGAAGTTGTGAAGACTTTGTGATTAGCATAAAGGTTCTTTAATTGTCTGACTGCATCCCCATTTTGCTGATGCCGATGAAATTACTGACAGTTTTGTCTTTATCATTAATAAGCTGTTTCAAACCATTTTCACTCCTTTATATTTATTTCTATCATCTCTTATACCAAGTACACCAAACAGGATAATATGTTCCAAACCGAGTTCTTAGAAAAATGAAACAAAAACCCAAACCAGATTCTAACTAAATCTACAGGAGAAGATGAGATCTTTGGTAAGAAAATAAGTACCTGTTACTGCAGCAAGACATTTTACTGCTAAATATTTGTAAGTTTACACTAGAGGTAGTATTGGAGAACTAAAGAATAAACACTACTTTTAATGATAACTATTATTTTCTTCAGATAATACTGTCAAATTTGTGGAAAGTTAGTGGGAGATCATTTTTCATTTTATTTCAGAGATTAACTTGCATCTTTCTCTTGTAACTTGTTCTTTATATCATTCTCTCTTGTACTAACTGTTTAAATTACCTTCTTTCAGTATGACACAGACTTCTATATTCTTGACAAATACCCTCTTGCTGTGAGGCCTTTTTATACAATGCCAGACCCAGTAAACCCTGTAAGTAAAATTCTTTGTTGTTGACAATGTTTGTTTGGTTTTTTTTTCTTCTTAAATTATGCCATGTAAGGGTAGCTTGACAAAATAGATGAAGTACATGATTTGTTATTATAATTAAAATTCTGATAACAAGATTAGGTCAGTGTTACATGACTTGCAGAATGTTCACAGTTACTCTTCAGTGGTGAAAACACACCAGAAAGAAACAAATCTAGCTAAGGCTGGGAGAGCTTTATGAAGATTTATGAAGAAATCTCCATGGTCACGGCACTGCTGCCATCACTGAAAAGCAGCAAAAACATTCTTCCAGGGCAAGAGACACTTTAACAGAAAATACACTTTTTTACACTTTTAGAAATTCCCCAGTTTATTCCTAAACCTAGGGTTAAATATCTTCAGGGCATGTTTGGCTGGGATAACTATATGCAAGTGTAATGGTTTTTCAAAGGGCATGCAGATGAACTTCAGTTTTTTTAAATCAGTCTAATGAGAGGAGCCAAAGGGCTGTAGTTCCTGGGCAGACTCCAGATACATTGCTCTCTTACTGCACAACAATGGATATCATAGGTGAAGTTATCAAAAGGTGCGTATTTGCCACCTGAGGATGGAGCAGCTGTAGGTAGGAAATAAACTCATCTTTGTTTTTCCAGAAAAGCTCCAACTCTTATGATATGTTCATGAGAGGGGAAGAGATCTTGTCTGGAGCTCAGAGAATTCACGATCCTCAGCTGCTGACAGAAAGAGCCCAGCATCACGGCATCGGTAACAAGTCGAACAATATAAAGCTGAATATAAATGATGATTGGATTTGTTAACTTTAGAGGAAGAATTCGGGGCAGAATTTGTTATGTAGCAGTGGTGCTAAAATCACAGTTCTTTTTCATTCTTAATGTTAATCCATCTAATTCTGTTTAACCATTTTAATCTAGAGTGGTGGTATTAAGAAACTAGTTAGTTTCCTAGCAACTCCTTGATGAAAAGAATTGTTTCTGAGGTCTTTAGAGAGAATGTAATGCAGGAAATACCTTCAACAGAATGAGGATAGACAAACAAGTTTTGTTGAGGCAAGCCTCTCTGTACTGTCAGAAACTTTTTACAGAGGACTCCGGCGGAGTCTTGATTGGCTGTCCTTTGTAAATCTTGAAATGAGAGCAGATAAGCAAGGAGTTTCTGTGGGTGAAATTTAAAAAAAAAAAAACCCACCAGACAGACTCAGTAGGGACAAGGCCAGCTAATAGGAGAAGGGTAAAAGAGTAAATTAGGTGGAGATTATGAGAGTAAAATGTAGATTAACATTATGCTTTCAGTGAATGGCAAAGTGGCAGATAGACAGCAGCAAAAAAGGAGTAGCTCCCACTGCAGCAAGATGGAAAAATAGTTGCTAAATCCTCACTGTCTCATGGCAGTTTATTCAAGAAGTCACTATTTTCCCTAAGCTACAATGAACAGTTGAGCCTAGCTCCTACTCAGTTCTACAATTTCTTCCCTGGTTAAGTTACTAACAAAATTATAAAACAAAACTGTTGTAATTTCTAGATAGTCCTGGATAATTATATGTTTAATGAGTAAAACTCCACTGTTAGTTTGTAAGTTAAATTGATAGATTTTTTGCTGTGTTTACAGTCCTCTAGTTACTCGTATGTTTCGCTTGGGGTTCATTAAGCAGATGAGAGACATATATTTTTCTTCTCTAGATCTGGAGAAAATAAAGGCTTATATTGATTCCTTTCGTTTTGGTGCTCCTCCACACGCAGGTGGTGGAATAGGTAAGTGCCTGTATTTTATTTTGTTCTGTGTTAGCCTGAGCTTAATTTAAACTGCTCAGTCTCAAGCAGGGTTCAATATAAAGTTCAGAATAGTAGCCTAATTAGGTTGATGTGTGGGGCTGTTTATCCTGGAGAGTTTAAGGTGGGAAGCTAAAATGTAAGGATTGTCATAAGTAGGCAAAATATTAATGTCGCAGTCTGGCAAGTTTAAAAAGTAGACAGTCACAAGAAAAAATGCCAATTCATTAGCCAGGCACATCACTTGCAAATTTGACCAATGAGGAAAACTTAAGGCAGCAAGAAAATACTGTATTACGTATGGACTTTTCACAGCCTACTAATACCAGAAGCCACTAGTCTGTTATTGCATTTGATGAAGCTGTTTTGCAGTAAGGAGAAATAAGTGATTGCTTCTGTCTTATTCAGTGATTTGACTAAATGTCACCAATCAGTTTGGCTGATGCTAATTGTTTCAGCAGAGGTATTGAGGCTTCATGTCTTGGGTGTGAGTATTTTGCATATTAAAATGAAAAATAAGATAGATTTTAGGCATCTTAATGACAACAATTTACAGTTATGCACATTGCCTTCATTAGCAGGATGAAATCTGTTCATGCATATGGAAATAGGACACTTTGTGGGTCCTGATCGATAAACACAATGATTTCTTCAATTCAGTCTTTCTGCATTTGCCTTACTTTTGTAAAGTGTATTTAGCACATTCTCAGCGTGTTCTCAGAACAACTTCCTAAGTTGCCTTCAGTAGATGCATTAGATCTGCAATATGCTATTAGGCATCTGTTTTGACATACCTACAAGATGTAAGCATGGATGATCATGCAGTACTTGTGAGCAGAGGAGATGCACCATTTGCAGATGATCCGAAATCATTTAAGCCAGTCAGAACTGACATCAAAGAAGCTGAAGCTGCATTTCTTCTGCAGAGAAAATGCTCCTTGTGGCACATTGCAGAGGTCAGGCCAAGTACTGGCCAGACAGGAGATGCTGTGAGAATTAAACCTGGTTTCTAGCAGTTTCAGATGGAAACCTTAACATAGGAGGGCAGTGTGTAAAAACTAGGATGCATCTGGGTTTCATCTCAGCATGGCTGGGGTACATATGTAGCCCCAGGGATTAGGAATTCCTCCCACATTCCATAGCACACACATAACCTCTAAGATTTCAGGAAGAAGTAACATGATGACCAGTGATGTATTTATTATCATCAAGGTGTCAGCAGATAGTTACATGGGTACGTACTGCTGAATCTACATTTTTGTGCTGTAGAGGGTTTGGAATAAACTTCCCCAACGGTCAGTTTTTACTGTAGTTGCTTAAGGCACTTAATGTCTCTTACTCTGAAGCTGTTACGACTGGTTTAGACTATGCTTTGTTACTGTACTCAAGATGCAGTTCTCCCAATGACCCACCTCCCATTTCAATTTTCCACACCGTCTTCCTTCAAAGTCCGAAGGGATTCAGAGCAGTGTTGAGTCTGTAGTAGCACTGCTTATCAATACAGGTTCCACATGATGTCTGTATCATGGCAGAAGGCACTCTATGTAAAATCCCTCATTTTTAGTTCTAGCTCTTTTCTGTAGTTGGACGTGCTAATGCATCCATCTCCATCTGGTCACACTACTGTACCTTAAAGTACCTTTAGCTTCTTAAGAGTTTCAAACAAAAGAGTGACTGTACTGATGGTTTTTTTTTACTTGTAGGGCTGGAAAGAATAACCATGCTGTACCTAGGGCTGCATAATGTTCGTCAGACCTCCATGTTCCCACGGGATCCCAAACGACTGACGCCCTAATGTGAGCTGCTTTGGAAAGTTTGAGATGATTTGCCCTGCAAGCATATCCCCTGCTACCGATGAGCCTGTATTGATTTGAGCATTATAATATGCAATTAAAAAAAAAAAAAAGAACATTTCATTTACTAAAGTGCCACGATACTTTTTTTTATCCTTAGGTGTTTATTTAAAAGAAAATATTTTAACAGATCAAGACTCTTTATATTGGCAACTGCACATTTTTAATGAAAATGGGATACTTTGAGTTAGTTTTCTAGAATCGCATTGAATTGTATCATGTTTCTAAACATTTTAATAAATTATGCAATAAAAATTCTGTATTTTTAACTTATGTCAGCAAGATTGAAGTACAGAATTGGCACAAAGGTAAAATAACTGGATGCTTGCAATTGAAAAATCAGGAGGAAACCAGCCAGTTGGTAATTTACATGACGAGTGTCAGGTGGAGAAGCAGGTGAGAAGAACATTCTTAAAAAGTCGTCATATGAAATTGTGAAAATACATTGAAATAAATCTCTCAAACTAAATTAGATACAACATCTGTCTTTCTGGTTTTTGCTTTGTATCCTCACAAGATAATCATAAATCGATACAGTTGGTTTTTTTTATATGATGCAATAACTGCCTAAAGTTTATATTTATTTTCTCTCTATCTTCTTCCCTTTTTTTCCTGAAAATTGTATATCAGCCATAGGCCTGTTCTTCATTTTATGTTACTATTTGAGAATGGATGGAAGGTTACACACACTCATGGAACACACAAGGAATATATAATATTCTTGGAAGCAGGTCATGTGTTTTCCTGCCTGACCCAGCCTCTAGGATAACAAAACAAATCAGCCAGGATTTCATGATATATTGCCAATGAAAGAAAAGCAAATAACGTAAGCCAACCCATTTCAGTTTTTTTTGTTTGTAAATGCTGTGAATAGTGCAACTGTTGTACGTTTAGAGAAATGGGTTGTTTCTGTAAGTCAGCATACTTCTAAAATTCTTTCTAGACATCCTTTTTCTCAAGTGAATCATTTACATGAGCCTCCTTAATTTGCAGCGATGTGCAAAGCTACTTCTATTCCTCCTCCCAGCCCAAAGGACGTGCCCTGTGTTTGGAAAGGAACCAGTGTATTTGAAACTTCCTTTTATGAACTGCAGCTGATAGCTGTTTCTCAAATTTAAAACATTTTAAAGTGTGGATGCCAAAGAGGAAAGGATTAAATTCCTTACTTGGGCACTGCAATAGAGTTACTCTAATATTCAAAGAAATTTGTAATTCCTGACTTAATTTTTGCTTAACATTTTCCATGATAAAGCTTTCAGCAGGAGGTATGGTTTAGACAGTCTGTGTTATTGTTGCTACCTTGATTTTTAAATGTCAGAGAAGTCACATATTGGTTATGCTACAAAAAGGTCAGTGAGGCTGTGTATAAATTCTGTAGAATTTCACAAAAGGGCAAATCATCTTTTGCAGCTGCCATTGAACAAGACTTAATTTTAATGTTTTATGACAGGAGTTGTCCATTAGAAAACAATCATACTAAAGGTCAGTTAGGTAAAGTACTAGAAGTGTAGAAGTTAAACTTCGTTTAGAAGTCACACAATTCAAGGAATAATCTACTTTGCAGCTTTGCTTATGAGTCTGTTGTAATTAATTTATCATGGAACCTTCCCCAAATTACTGTCCTTAAAATCTTAGAGTGTACCCAGTTGTAATCGACAAAGCTCAGTGGATTATAAACACAGCTCATCATCACAGACTTACTACTGATGAATCCAAGTTTCACAACAGTTGTTTATTCCACTAAACCAACTGGAATGAATTGAATTACTTTTGTTCATATGGAACTGGTAACATCCTTCTAAGAAGGAGAAAAATCACTGACTTACACTTCATACCCACAAAAAATATTCTGAGGACTATGTTTTTTGCCCTAAATTTGGCAGCAGATACGTTCCTGTAACAACTGCGCTTATCCCAGTTCTGTTAAGAGTTATTCAAGCTCGTGTGGCAGTTTGATTTATTCACAGGAGCTGCACAAGAACAAGAATTTGGGTGGTGACCCTGATTCCTTTGTATGCAGAATCCTTTCTTGCAGTTTTTCTTAGGTAATTGAAAATAATTATGATCATAAATCAAAACACAAAATGCATTTCTCCTGAGCGTAATCTTAACAGGATACTTCAGTGGGAGCTGCGCAGTTTTAGAACTTGGTTTGAAACCTTGCAAATAGTAATTTCAGAACTTCTTTGTTGCTTTGATAGGTGGTTTGGTAGTTCTGGAGTAGTCAAACTTGTGTAGACCTTTAATGCCAGTAACTTGCAGGAAGTTTAGCTTTTACCTGGAGTCCACATTGCTGCTGCTTCTCCACCAGTTAAAATGTTTTTTGTTTCTTTTTTTCTTTCATGATATACAGCATGTAATTAAAATAATGCAGTTTTTAAAACTATGGAACTGTAAAGGATATTGGAAAGGAATAGACAGGGAGTCATCTGCTCAAAACAAACACAAAGCTTCAGCTTGCTTCTGAAGTTTAACTACTACATTTTCCTGTGAAAACCCATCTGTGTTCACTGAGCAATCAGAATCTGCCCAGCAGGAAAGAGGACTCAGGCTGTTCTTTTGGAAGGCAAGTGCTGAACTGGTTCCCCATGGCTGCATACACCTGCTGAGGGTTAACCCCAGTGGCCAGCTGAGCACCACACAGCTGCCTGCTCCCTGCCCAGTGGGCCAGTGGAGGAGGAAAATAGGAGTAAAAGCAGGAAAACTGCTTCCACTCCTGGGACAGTCGATTCCAGGTGTACTGCACACCCCTCCACGTGAAAGCAAGCTGTGGCCTGCACTCTGCTGCCAAAGGGAAGGAGGATAACGCAGTATCTGTTGTGGCTCACTGCTTGGCTGTCTTGGACTCCCGTTCATACGGGGGTTCCAGCATGTTCTGTTACGTGGCATGATTTCATTCAGGCCACAGGAGTCCACCCCATGCACCTGCACAACTCCCGTACACCCTGCAGCCATTGATGGGTCCCCTTTGAGCGTGTTCCTGTGTGCCAAAAAGAGAGCCTGGAAAAACAGCAGGTTTTCTTGACAGCCACTTTTAGAGTACACAACTTGCCCAAACAGATTTTAATTATTTACTATTCTGTGTTTGGTATTATCATGCAGGGTGGGGGGTGATTTTTTTTTTTTTTTTTTTTTTGGTAGAGAGACATGAAAAACCAGCAGAAATTATCTAGGGTGAATTATTATTTCTTTTAAAATAAACAAACTTCCCAGCCAACCTGCACTTGTGCACATTTTTGCTAGTATGATGGCACAAAATATGGCATTTATTCACTGCAAGTTTTTGGAAAATTACCAAGTTCTACTATTTCCTAATTTTCTTTAGATGTAAGCATAGGGTAAATCACAAAGAGTTGGGTGGTTTTTCTTCACTTAGCCACCTCTTAAACCCTTAGCCATCTTCAAAAAGAAAAACAACAAAAACCCCTCCCAAAGTTATAATAATGTACCAAAGCTATAATAATGTACCAAAGCAGAACAATCTGCATTATAATAATACCAGCTTTCAAAAAAGACTAACGCAGCCAGAACCTCTGCTCTGATCTCTGCAGTGAAAAGCAAGTGAGCTGTGCAGAGCTGAACCTTATTACACCGAAAAAACCCAACTGCCAGGCAGCCTGTACCATGTTGCAATTAAGACTCTCTTCACGATTCGGCCAGTGCACCGTAACATGAAATAACCCCGCTGCGGGAAGCTTGTGCTGCTTGTGCTTTTTAAAGGATTTCAGAGCTGAGAAAGAGTCATCCCTCAGCTACCTTAATTACAGCAAAATTCCCAGTTCAGGCAGAGATTAATGACTTTGCAGGTGGCAGAGCGATTCTAAGCAATTTTTCTTAGATATTGAAATGGTTCCTGCTGGCAGGCATCATGTGTCACCAGCTGCCATTCAGCAACAGCTGGCAGACGTGGCATCACTTGGCAAACATTACCTTACACCATCCTACCTGTAAACACAACCTTACAAACACAGAGCTAAGTGTCCAAACTAAAGTCTGACCCTCACCTGGTTTAATTTACACCCTTTTCACCTGGGGCCAGTCTAGAAGCTGGAGGAAGCTGGAGCCTGCCTAGTGGGCCTTGTCAGTGAGAAGCTGCCGGAGTCACCTCCCGCACACAGTGTAGGGGCTTTCCACAGCTCCATGCTTCCTCAGCAGTGCCCTGGGAGCACCACTGGAGTTTTACAACCACTGAATGGTTTGGGTTGGAAGGGACCTTCAAAGGTCATCTAGTCCAACCCCCCTGCAGTGAGCAGGGACAGCTTCAACTAGATCAGCTTGCTCAGAGCTTTGTCCAACCTGACCTGGAATGTTTCCAGGGATGGGGCTTCTACCACTTCTCTGGGCAACTTCTGCCAGTGTTTCATCACCCTCAGCATAAAAAATTTCATCTAGTCTTAATCGCCCTCTTTTAGTTTAAAGCTATCACCCTCGTCCTGTCGCAACAGGTCCTCCTAAAAAAGTCTGACCCCATCTTTCTTACAGGCCCCTTTAAGTACTGGAAGACCACTGTAAGATCTTCCCAGAGCCATCTCCTCTCCAGGCTCAGCAGCCTCAACCTTTCTTAAGCCTTTCATCATAGCAGAGGTCTTTCATCCTGCTGATCAGTTTTGTGATCCTCCTCTGGACCATCTGCAGCAGGCCCGTGTCTTTCCTGTGCTGAGGACTCCAGAGCTGGACACAGCACTCCAGGTGAGGGCTCACCAGAGCAGAGCAGAGGGGCAGAACCACATCCCTCGACCAGCTGGCCATGCTGCTTTTGTCGCAGGGTACGGTTAGCTTCAGGGCTGGAAGTGCATGTTGTCAGCCCATGTCCAGCCTCTCATCCACCAGTACCCCCACCGAGAAGGATCTCATCAGGTCTGCTCTCAATCTCTGCACCCCCCCAAACTGTGTTGGTGCTGGGGGTTGCCCCGACCCAGAGGCAGGACCTTGCACTTGGCCTTGTTGACCCTCATGACGTTCACACGGGCCCACCTCTCAAGCCTGTCCAGGTCCCTCTGGGTGCCACCCCGTCCCTCAATCGCACCACACAGCTTGGTGTCATCTGCAGGCTCACTGAGGGTGCACTCAATCCCGCTCTCTACGTCACCGGTAACACTTTAATTCCAGTTACTGTAGCTGATCTGCTTCAGCAGGTCTAAGGGCCCTCCCCGAGTTCAGCTGCCGCCGAACTGACGCGGCAGGAACCCGCCTCCTGCCGCTGCCCCGCCCCCAGCCGCTCCGCGTCCTTCGCCTTTGGCGCGAAAACCTCCGCGAGGGAAGGGCGGAGCGGGAGCGGCGGGGTGGGGCTCTGCGGGCCGGCGGCCGGCGATTGGCCGGCGCGGCGGCGCACGTGAGGTGCGTTGTGGCGCGAACTGCCACGGAGCCGGAGCTGGGGTTGGGGCAGCGGCGGCCGGGATGGACTTGGCGGTGGCAGTGGGGAACGCGGGCGCGGCGCAGCAGCACCAGCAGCTCCGCGATGAGGTGGCCGAGAAGTGCCAGAAGTTGTTCCAGGACTTCTTAGAGGAGTGAGTGAGGGGGGCCGGGCCTCGCGGCGGGCGGGCAGGGCCGGGCCGGCCCGGGCCGACAGGAGGCGGAGGAGCTGCAGCGGGCCGCAAGCGCTCAGAGCGAGCCGCCATTTGGGGAGGGCGAGATCGTGGCAGCGCCTGTCGCACCGATCCCTCCTGTTTCAGTCAGAAAAGCTCCTCCATCGTCTGGGCCGGCCGCTGAGGCCCCGCTCTGCCGTGAGGTGTCTGCCTCGGCAGCGCGGTGCTCTCCTGGTTGACTAAATCCTCCCCAGGGAGCTTTCGATGGCGTTTTGTTAGGTGCGTTTGGCCCCTTGTAACAGTTTTGTGACAGCCGGGTTGAAAAGCGCTCTTGCTGTTTGGTCGTTAGACCTGAATACCTCTGACTGCCTTCAGGGACCCGTCAGCATTAAGCAAGGAAACCTTAACGTCACCCCGAGGAACACAAAACAAACCCTAAATAAACCGTAAATAAAATTCTGTGTGGCGATCCTGTATGAAATGCGAACCTGTTGCAGCGGTGCTGGGGTTCGTAGAACAGATGTAGCAAGGGGAGGGGGGAGCGGAAGCAGAAATACTGTTAGAAAAGAGGTTTGCAAAGGACTATGGCATGCCATCGTTCTCTTGCACACTCCTTAATGTGTGTGATCCTTTCCTTTCTCCCCTGAATTCAGAAGTGTTCAATCGCAGCCTGATACATAACTGTGAAACGTCTTCCTGAATCACTTTCAGGTTCCAGAGCAGCGATGGGGAGGTCAAATACTTGCGTGATGCTGAAGAACTGATTCGGCCAGAACGGAACACATTGATCGTAAGCTTTGCAGATTTGGAGCAGTTCAATCAGCAGCTCTCTACGACTATTCAGGAGGAATTTTACAGGTAAAGTGTAGAGATTGCCTGAGAGCCAGGCAATGCTGTGCTCTCAGACCCACAACGTCTTATATGCTGTGTAAAAAATGAGGTTTTTCTGCTTTCTGTATCCTGAAAACACTTACATTTAAGAATTACTGTTTTTTTAACTGGATCAAAAGTATTTCCTAATGGATTCCTTTTTGGAAACCATTATTTAACAAGGCAATTGCATTTATTCTGATAAAGATGGTTAGTGTGGGAGTACAGAATAAACTCTAGAACTTATTACTCTGAAAGTATTTTATTAAGCCAGTGGCTGATTTTGAGAATCTACTTGTTAATATAAGGATAAAAGTGTCACAAAATGAGATTTTAAAAAGTCTGTTTTCAGACGATAAAGCCAATGGTGTGTAAAATGCAAGAATCTCATATTTAGCTTATGTAGGTTGTCTTTTGTGTGTTTTTACGTAATGTGGCAGTAAAAGCCAGAACCTGGAAATGTAGGATACAAGCCTTTGCTGTAGTCTAAAGCAAAGAAAGCATTCTGATAGTTTCTAAAACATTTGAACTTATTTTCTGTATTTCAGGGTTTACCCTTACCTCTGCCGAGCAGTAAAGACTTTTGCTAGAGACCACGGAAATGTTCCTTCAAACAAGGATTTTTACGTTGCATTCCAAGAGCTACCTACAAGACACAAGTAAGATGGTTATTAATTCCAGAAAAAAACAGTGGGGAAAAAAGTGTCAAAGCTTACTGGAAATATTTTGGTTATGTAGTGTGAAGTGTACACAGTTGACCAGTACAGTTGTGAGGAAGTTTCCTGGTTTTGTGCAAGATACTTTTTGAAACAGTTTTTCATTTGTAAATCATACTCAGATACTTAAATTCATCATATTCCACAAACTAATGTAACTTACCTAATTTAAAAAATTGAGTTAGAGTATGTTGCTTTTAAAGTACCAGTGAAGTAACTTTTGCATTGGTTTGACCTTTATTATTAATATAAAAATTTATGTCCAGGCATAAAATGAGAATATATTTTAGTAAGTTTCTTTCTTTTGTCGGTTACAACTGTTCTTTAGTCACAGACTGAATGAAGCTGTGTTGCATCTCAGTACTTGAGTACTACCCTGGGCTGAAAAATGTCAACTCAATTTAAGACTTTAATCCATATGAATTTCTGTTTTAAACAGAATTCGAGAGCTGACATCAGCAAAGATTGGCTCACTGATGCGAATCAGCGGACAGGTGGTACGTACCCACCCAGTCCATCCTGAGCTTGTAAGTGGAACCTTCCTGTGCCTCGACTGCCAGACAGTCATTAAAGATGTGGAACAGCAATTTAAATACACACAGCCAAACATCTGCAGAAACCCAGTCTGTGCCAATAGAAGGAGATTCCTGCTGGACACAAACAAATCAAGATTTGTTGACTTTCAAAAGGTACAGTGGTGAGGTTGGGGGATGACGACAAACCATGATATGGTCGTTGAAGAGTGTTGTTTGTGCTGCTGCATATTGAAGACAGTTAATTTTGGTTCTGTCCCCACCAAGAAAAGACCTCAAGAAAAGACCTCAAGAAAAGGCACTGGAATTTCTCCAAATAGTTTCTTCCTGTCAATGAAAGGCTTATGTTTAAGCGTATGAAATCATGAATAGAATCAAAGCAGTTTTATTGCATGATGTTTATTGTCTAAGTAAGCCACTGAAAACCCACATATTTTAGCCACTCTTAGTCTCATGTTGCAGGTACATGATGTGTAGTCACTTTATATGAGTATGATAGGAAGTGTCTTTTAGTATCGGAAGTGTTTTGCTCTTCCAGATTGATTTACTCTGCCAAATCCTCAGCACTTCACATCCTGCAATAATGTTTTATGTCAGTTGCATTAACTGGACTTTTCGAGTTGCTTTTCCTAGCCCTCAGAATTGTCATTGTGGCCCCTGTCTATCTTAAGTTTCTCCAGGGCTTCTTAGGTACTGATTAGTGAAGGGTTTTTTGGTTGTTTGTCTTACTGTAAGAGGAATTTCGTGATTGACATGAATGGCAGCAATCAAATGCTGCTTACTGTGTTTATTAGCCGCTTAGCTGTTGAAGCAGTTTCAATTTTGGTGACATCCACTAAGTGCTGATTATTCTCCCCCTCCCCAGGTTCGCATTCAGGAGACGCAGGCGGAGCTGCCGCGTGGTAGCATTCCTCGCAGTGTGGAAGTGATCTTGCGTGCAGAAGCAGTGGAGTCTGCTCAGGCAGGTGACAAATGTGATTTCACAGGGTCACTGATTGTCGTGCCTGATGTGTCCCAGCTCTCAACACCAGGTTTGTGGCTACCACTCATGACCTCAGTGACATGTCTCTCCTGCTTACTCTGGGAATTGCTGTTTTGACTCTCACTCTCATGGCAGGAGTGCGTGCAGAAACCGGCTCCCGAGTGAGCGGGACAGAGGGCTATGAAACCGAAGGCATCCGAGGACTTCGAGCCCTTGGAGTCAGAGAGCTGTCATATAAGCTGGTCTTTCTAGCTTGTTACGTTGCACCAACAAATCCACGGGTGAGTGTGGGAAGAAAATAGATTTAGAGGTATTGGTGATTTCTGCTCGCTATGTTTTTACCTCAATTGAGGGTAAAGCTTTAAAGATGTGTGTGGACCACCTTCCTATGCATCTGACTGTCTTTATATTCTGCTTGGATTTACATAGCAAGTTTTTTTCCTTGTCTTTATTGTTCATAGCAGTTTTCACAGATGTGATTATTTGCCAGCGCTACCAGATTATTCTAAGGAGCTAACTGGTCCATTTATTTCCATGCACCTTTCATCCAGTTCTGCAGCATTTCCTTTTCCTCCTGGAAATCCTGTTGCTTCATTTTGTCACAGGAAAAACAATGGTCCTTCTTGTTCTGTCTGGTTTATCACGTAACATCTTGGGATGTTACTACAGGATAAGTAATAGTGACTGTGGCTGGTTTTAGCATGGTATAATATTTTAATCTATAATTCTGCTCGCAGCTTCACTGTAATACAGGATAAAAATGGCATCTATTATTTTCTGGATGTAGAATTTTCCTGCCTCATTCCAGAGTAATGAAAGACCTTATAAATTCCAGCTAGTGAAGAATGCTTACAAAGGCAAATTTTATCCAAAGGAAGCCGTACTGTTTTACTCTCTTTTAAAAAATCTCTGGACAAGCATCTCTCCTGGGTTTTTTTCTCACTAACCGAAGTTACACTCCATTGATTTTGCCCCCTAGCAAATTGTCTATTGCTTTTTAAAGGTATAAGGTGACGAGCTTCCTTAGCCTAAGGTCAGCTTTTCTGAATGGGAGGAACCCATTCAGCTTACAGAGCAAGTTTTCATCATGTCATGTCTGCAGAATTCACATTTAGTAGTGACCATGTTATTACTTTTATTATTTCCTTTGTTTAGTTTGGTGGAAAAGAGCTCCGAGATGAAGAACAGACTGCAGAAAGCATTAAAAACCAAATGTCTGTGAAAGAGTGGGAAAAGGTTTTTGAAATGAGCCAAGATAAGAACCTTTACCATAATCTGTGCACGAGCCTCTTCCCCACTATCCATGGTAAGAGTCCAGCTGTTGCTTCAGAGAGGGAAGATTTCACTTGTGAAGATCTTAATTCTTTTTGCTGTCCGTGTGGTGCCATTTCGGGAAAGCTTGAAAGCCCTACACCAGCTACCACAACACTGATTGTGTTAGAAAAGGAGAATCTATTTCCTGAGTACTTGCTGTATTTAATCATTAAGGCCTGCAAGACTAGTCAAAATGGTTGGTTTTGCTATTGGGTGACCTGCTCCTGAACCCTACAGCTGACAGTTGGGTATAAGCTCTATTTTATATGCACTTCCTTCAAAAGATTTAAGGGTTCCAAATATTGGTATGCCGTTGTGCATGCATCTGTGTCTGTGTTTGCAGTTGTTTCTGGCTCAGAGCTAGTTTGAGGACTTACATAGTTACATCTGAAGAGTTTGATCAGCTGAATTTGGTCCATATTCTGAGCCACTGTAGCATAAAGGAATTCAGCTGCTTTCTGAGTCATTGTTCCCTGACCCTGCATCAAGCACATAAATGCAGTTTTAGTGGGTGTTTATCACATAGGTAAATTCTGAGGAGATGTGCCCAAATGCTCTAAAATTCTAGTGGGCTGAAGGTTTTTTCTGTTTTTTTTAATAGGAAAAATGTGTTGTTTTCTTTGGATTTTTGGTCAAGTGTCTTTTTTGGGGCAGGTAACGATGAAGTGAAACGTGGGGTCCTGCTGATGCTTTTTGGAGGAGTTCCTAAGACTACTTCAGAAGGCACTTCATTGCGTGGGGACATCAATGTTTGTGTCGTCGGTGATCCAAGTACAGCCAAGAGTCAATTTCTGAAGTATGCACCTCATTAAAACTCAGTATTTAAATATTGTCCAGTGTGACTAGAGCTGTAAATATGTACTGTGCCTTTTCTTTGTTAAACAGTGGAAAGGGAAGTAAAATATTTAAGAATATTTTCCAGGAATTGTTTGGATGTGGTTGAAGTATTTGAACAGGGCTGAAGCAAACTCAGCAAGCCCCTGTGGTAGTAGTAAAGAATGAATTAAGACTTTTTTTGTTGTTGTTCTTTGGGTAGTTATGAAGATAAGAATTTCCAAATATTTTCAAAAGATGGAATGTTAAAAATGCAAAATTTATCAGCAATAGATGACATAATGAATTTTTCCTATTTTTAGCTTAGTCTAAATTGGTAGGTCCCACACTTTGGACAAATAGACAAGTATTAGCCCTGAAAAATAAGTATGAAATAATTATGTTTTATGCTATATCTTATCTTATAATGCATTTTTATTGGAAATTTTATTTAATATGATTTTATTTTATCATGCTGTTCGTTTACTTCTGCATCATTCTCTATGAAGCTGAGCTTCTTGCAGCACACACTGCAACTCAGAAGTGTAGAGGCAGCACAAGAGCTGCCTTAGGCTGCCTGTGGTCAGTCTTCCTGCTTCCTCCTACAAAGCTGTTTGTTCCCTTGTGCTGACATTTATCTGATCTGTGAGGAGCTGTGTTAGCTTCTGAAGTCAGCAGAAAACTTGGGGGAGGAGGTCTGAACTTTTTTTTCTGCTGGTGTAACCACGGGTGACTAACAGACTTGTGATGGGCTGCAGCTAGATAAGGATGAGTTTTGCTCAAACATCGTTAGAGGTAGGAGGGCCTGCCTGAATATTAACTGGTTCCTGAAGGAAGGAACAAGTCCTGGCCTGAGAGATTGAAAGCATCACTGCCTTACAGATACCTTGTTTCCGCAGGTTTTAATCTGACGTTTTAAGTTTGTTCCTCACCATTATTTCTCTGCATAGGCATGTGGATGAGTTCAGTCCTCGTGCTGTATACACCAGTGGAAAAGCCTCCAGTGCTGCTGGTCTAACAGCAGCTGTTGTAAAAGATGAAGAGTCTCATGAATTTGTCATTGAAGCTGGAGCACTGATGCTGGCAGATAATGTGAGTCCAGGAACTAGAGAGGTTCCTGCATCCCTGGAATGGTTTTGATTAATGACAAAGAGCCCCAAATTGTCTTAATGATGCTTTTTTTTCCAAAAGTGATTGAATTTGAGTGACTTCTTACTTTTTACTCTTCCGTTGCAGGGGGTTTGTTGCATTGATGAATTTGACAAAATGGACGTGCGGGATCAGGTAGCCATTCACGAAGCCATGGAGCAGCAGACTATATCCATTACTAAAGCAGGAGTGAAGGTAGCTTGTGCTGTTAACTCTGGTTGTGTAGTTTGCGTGATCGCCTGGCTGGCTGTGACATGTACTGATCCAGTGTCCTCTGTCACATTTTTGTGTCAGCTCTGCAGCTGCCTCGCTGTGGCAGGACAGACATCACTTGCCTGCAAAGTTGTTGTGCCACGTATGCTGTGCCGTACAGATTTGTGTGTGTTGGTAGAAGTGTGTATTTGCACTGGTGAAAACAGAGCGTTGTGAAAAGCAGTTTTAAGGGCTCGTTTCAGTATTGTTGGCAAGAGTGTGCCAATGTTAAAATATTGATTCATCGAACTGTGTCTGATATCATCAGTCTTTTTTGTAATATTTTTTCCCCATTGTCAGGCTACCCTGAATGCCAGGACCTCCATTTTGGCTGCAGCAAATCCAGTGGGCGGGCGCTATGACAGATCCAAGTCACTGAAACAGAACATAAACCTATCAGCTCCCATCATGTCTCGCTTTGATCTCTTCTTCATCCTTGTGGATGAGTGTAATGAGGTAATTTTAAGAAACTGTAGACTAATTTATGTCAGAAAAGACCTCTGGAGGTCTCTAGTCTAACCTCACGCTCAAAGCAGATCATTGAGAGTGGGTTGCTGATCATTGATAACTGGTTAGTTTTGAGTATCGCCAAGGGTGGAGATTCTGCAGCCTCTCTAGGCCCCTACTGCATTGTTTGACAACTTTCATGTGTTTCAAAAGTCGTAATAACTTCTATATCTAATCAGAATTTCTCATGGTTCAGTTTGTGTGGGTTGCCTCTTGTCAATCTCTACATCTAAGAACAATCTGGCTCCATCACATCAATACTTGCCAGTGAGGCAGTTGCTTTCTTTGCAAGCTGGGCAGACCCAGCTCTTCCAGCCTCTCTTCATACATCTTGTGCTTCTGTCCTCTGACCATCTTGGTGTCCCTCTGAAATCTTGGGTGAAGCGGATCTAATGAGAGTGTGTTGCTTCTGCCTTTCTTCTGTCTGTGAAGTGAGAAGCTGGCAGTACGGGTTTGAACATGCCCTGCTGAATACAAGGATTCTGCCTTTTCATCTTGTAGCAATTTGACCTGCAGACTTAACACCATCAGTCATTTTTACAAATCGCTGGTCACTAAGGCTAAGGCTGCTGCCACCTGTCTCTGTGGCATTTGCCTTGGGAATGCATGAGACACGGAGATTAATGTTGGCTCAGCACGGTTCTCTCCACTGTTTTGCTCAGCGTGATTATCTAGTTGAGAAGGGACTGATGGAAGAGGCAGAAGAGGCTGAAAAGGAAGCAAGCAGTTCCCACGCTGCAAAGTCCTGCTCTCTGCCTGTTCTGTGGCTAACTTGTCACCCAGGATTGTTCCAAGAGGTTATAAATCCTAAAACTGCCTTTTTTCCTTTCTCTGCCTCATTGCCTTTTGTTAAAAACCTCCCGGGCATTCTCCTGGATCTTCTGGCAGGGATTCTGGCTTCTGGAAAGACTAGCTCTACCATGAGGAGTGCAAGTGAGGGACAGGAATGGGAAGGAAGAACACAGCTCTTTTTTCGATATTTGGCTGATGTTGTGACAATGATCTGACCGAGCAATACTATCCCAGGTTACAGATTACGCCATTGCCAGACGCATAGTGGATCTGCATTCCAGAGTAGAGGAATCTGTCGATCGTGTCTATTCATTAGATGATATCAGAAGGTACCTGCTGTTTGCAAGACAGTTTAAACCAAAGGTAATTCTGCTTTCCTGTACAAGTTGTTCTGTATGAGAAGGTCCAAAGGAACACATGCTCTGTAGTATGCTTTTTTCCAGCAAATGCAAAGACACTTAGTGTGGTGTTCTCTGAACAAAGGAGCCGTAAACTCAGTTATTATCTAGAAACAGCATATTTTGGAGCCATGTACTCTTTTTTTCTTTTTTTTTTTTGAACTCCAGAAACCCAACCAGCCCAGTTGAGACTATCATAATCAGTGGTCTTAGCCTGCTTTGGTGGCAGTTCTTAACCTCGGTCTAGAATGATGAAGGTGTCGTTTCATGGCTTCCTTATACCTTGAGGGCATGGGTTATTCAACACAGCTGCTGCTGCACAGTTTTTTGTATTTTATTGACTTGCTGCTTAATCAAGAGTCTTGTTTGTCTTTGTTTTAAAAGGGTGTTGTTCCTCAATATTGCTTTGCTTTCTTTGTGGTGAAATTCAAAACATGGGAAATTGCTCTGAGTACGAATTTTTGTAGTCTATCCAAATAGCAGCTTGGCTGGGCTGCATGTTGGATTTTTCTTCAGATTTTTAGATTTGTCTTCTAGCGGAGTTCTCAGATGAAAGCAGAGGACACCCTCCCTTACAGAAACTCCCATTCCATTTCCTTGTGGTGGGGAGTTTGTTTTACATCTGAATCTGTGTATGTGCAGATAGGCTCATGCTAAAAAACAGGCACACAAAACTGTAGTCAGTGTTAGTATGTGGAGTGTATGCTTGTGTGTGTTTGCTTGCAGAATGCAAGGTCAATAAACACAGCGATCTAGTAGAGACATACATGACTTATGCCTGGAAGCAAGTCAGTGAAACAGAAAAATAGAAATTATCAAAAACCTGCTGTAACACAATTAATGTGTTGATGTACTTACTGTAATACCATTGTTACTGTAATCATTAATACAATATAGTTTTAACATAATATGATTGTCATTATATTTATGTATAGTATACATAGAGCATAGAATATTTCAGGGAAGAGCAGTAGCAACTAGAGAAGAGTCTGGGAACTGCCAATCTAATGCAAGAAGAATAAACTTTAACATGGCAAACTGTCATACTGTCTTATGTCATCAAGATATCTAAGGAGTCTGAGGACTTTATAGTGGAGCAGTATAAACGACTACGGCAGCGCGATGGCTCTGGAGTGACAAAGTCGTCCTGGAGAATCACGGTGCGGCAGCTGGAAAGCATGATTCGGCTGTCGGAAGCTATGGCCCGTATGCACTGCTGTGATGAGGTACCAGCTTTTTCATGGAAGTTTGTATAAATGTTTACATGAATGTTGTGGGAGTTCTGGCTTTGCTATTTGCCTATGGTGTTGTAGGTATTTAAATTCTGTGGGTGAGGAGGAGAGTTTGGATCATGTTTTCAGCTGTGGTGTGGCCATCTCAGTCCGAATTTTTATGCCAAGAAATACTGTTTTTAAGGGATGTCTTGTAAAATAAATCAGCTGGTCCAAACTGACAACATGCATGTTTTTGCATTACAGTTGTATCAGCACGCTCAGCCTGTTACCCTCAAATCATGACAAATAGGAAGAACAATCATCTATTAGTGTCAGCCAGGGCTGTTGGTAGTGTCTTTCCTAATCTTGTGTGGTTTTGTTATGTCTCACAGCTCTCTTCCATCTGCAATTTAAAAAGCCAAAGTTCATCAAAGTATCTGAGCCTCCCTGAAAGAACCTGTATTTGTGATCTGAGCTGCTCACATTAACCAGTGCTGAAACGTGTATTGGGCTATGGCTGTTAACTCTAGCATGACTACTATCCACCTAGTCCCTCCTTTAAAACTCAGGAGGCCTTTTGAAATGATGATTGGAGGTTATGTGACACATGCAGAGATAGAAACTTGCTCACTGGTTATGTAAGAATGACATCCATTGGCTTCTTTTTAATTAAATTCTGCTTACAAAGAAACAGATAACTTTTAGCTTATAGCTCAGCTAGAGTTGATTTTTCCAGTTTCTGCTTTTCAGTTCCAGAGGAGAGTCTCATTACATCTTTTTTTTTTTCCATATTGTTTCTGTTCTGACCTATTTCTTGCATGTTTCTTGCTCCACTGATCTTTCTTCAAAATGTTCTTGGCTTAAGTAAAAATTTATTGACTCCACATGGTTGCTGAAGCCTGAAAGATTCATCAGGCTGCTTATTCCCTCCGTAACCTTGTGTGAACTCAGAGTACTTGTAGTGGAATATAGTTTGACTTACACAGTCTTTACTGCTTAGGATTATTCAGGTGAGATGAGTGGAAAGACCCTTTGTCAGAGTCATGGCTGAGTTTCTGGAGTTGTTGGGGGAAAAAAGTTTTTAACACAAGAAGAGCCGCCATGCCTGTTTAATACATGTTTTTTTCAAATCTTCCCCAGGTTCACCCAAAACATGTGAAGGAAGCTTTCAGGCTTTTAAATAAGTCCATCATTAGAGTTGAGACTCCTGACATCAATTTAGACCAAGACGATGAACAGCAAATGGAGGATCAAGAGGACCAAGATGGAGTCAATGGTAAATTACTTGTAGAGAATTTTTTCAAAAGCTAAAGTACTTTCCAGCCTTTACAGCTTACCATATTTGAATATATGCTTCTCTTCAGTTTCTCACCTACTTTCATGTAATAAGGTCTAGGAATCTAGACTCCTGTTCTTAACTCTCTTACTTCTTCAGCTTCCTTGTGGGTCCACTGACCCAGATGTCAGGCAACACTTCAGTAGCTCAGAGTATTAAAAAGATGTTACAGAATTAAACCTGGGCTTGTGTTCAAACAGGTGAGGCAGAAGCTCCAGCTGGGGTCAATGGTCTTGTAAATGGGATCAATGGCCATTCTGAGGACATGAACAAGGATGCTGCTCCCAAAGCCTCTCTTAGACTGGGCTTCTCCGAGTATCGACGAATTTCTAATCTCCTGGTACTGCACCTCAGGAAAGCAGAGGAAGGTAAGAATTTGGTTATTAAAAAGACAGCAGACTCTGAGTTCAGGGAGGAGCTGTTATTACATCTCATGTTGTTGCACTTGGGATTTTCACTGCTGCTGAGACACCAAACTTGCTAGATTGGGTGTGAACCTGTACGCATGTGGCTCTACTACCTCTGATGATACAAATATGACTTCTTAGGCTTTCTAGCTCTGATATCTTAGTAATTTGTCAAAACCTGGTGTCCTGCTTTCACTGGGATAGAGTCACAGTCTAGCCATGGTGTGCAGACCATTAGCAGTTTTGAGTCAGCCAGGAGCTTAAGCTGGGAGGCTCAAAAGCCAGGGGCTGTCCCGAGCTGGCTCCAGGTGTGTCCCATCCCATAAACTCATGCTCAGTATAAAGGGGGAAGTTAGCTAAGGACAGGAGCTCCTGCTCCTTCTCTTTCTCCATATCTGGAGAGGCTGGCTCATAGTTCTGGTCCCAAGGACTGCTTACCTGCTTATTGTGACTGCTGTCCGTTCACTGGGCTGAGTATAGCTTTGTGTACTTTGTATTGGCATTAGTGTTAATACTAATATTAGTTTTGCTGTCCCATTAAATCTGTTTACATTTCAGCCTATGGGTCTCCTCTTCTTTTCCTGATCCCCTTTCTCGGCAGGGCAGGGATCACTGGGTAATAGAGCAACTGTTCCAGTTCAGCCCTGGATACAGGCTAAATGTAGACACCCAGTAACTCAAGGAGCATGTCAACAGAGCAGAGCCAGAAAAGGGTTTGTAGCATATGCTGGTCTAACCTAGCTAGAAGAGTCAGCAGTAATGAGAACTGTAGCAAGAGCTTTAATGTATGCCAGCAACCACAGCCTGAAGTATGTACTTAACCAGTATGTGCCAAATGGCTGCATCATTCCTTGGGGAGATGACATATTTGAATTGCAATGAGGCTACTCCTGTAATGAGATACAGCAGTTGTCTCATAGCATACACTACTGCTACGAAGTTTTTGGAGGGGTGTGGAGCCTACAGCATCTGCTCAAAATGGTGAGTGTCTGTTGAAGGATGACTTCTTCAGCTTTGTGTGACAGTGATTTTCTTTTGCCCTTACTTAGAGGAAAATTGTACAAGTCCTTCTGGCTTACTTTTTCTTGAAGCTGAAGGCCGATGGGCTTGCTAGGCTGCCTATTTAATTTGGATGCATAGAACTGAAAGCTTCAATTCTTAATCTAAATATCTCAAATTAAACCATGATAGAACAGCCCTCTGTACAAAACACGGTGATTTAAGAAACAGAAGAAAGCCTGATGTTTCTTAAACATCACTAGCATGTTTCTCTCCTCAGTGTTGTAAATGTTAACGTTAATCCTTTTTGCTTACAGTGGGAATGGTATCTTACTGCTGCTGTCTTCATGGAAATTTTTTTTCTTTGCAGAAGAAGATGATTCATCATTAAAGAGGAGTGAACTTATTAACTGGTATCTAAAGGAAATTGAATCTGAAATCGAATCTGAAGAACAACTGATAAATAAAAAGAAGATCATAGAAAGAGTCATTCACCGACTTACGCATTATGTATGTAGAGATGTGTGGATGGTGAAGAAAGGTTTTTAACTTATGTAGTGCAATGATTCATTTTTAATAGAACATATTCCTAATTTGAGAAATGTTTTGTACTTCCCTGTTTCTGACTGATGAAGTACAAATGCCTTCTTTGTTAATTATAGAGAAAACACTGAAATAAATTGCAGATCTGTATAAGTTCAAAGCACCATATTATGTCCCTATAGATGTGTAAGTGATATTTTGCTGTATTTCTATAGTGCTATTTATACGTAGGATACAGAAATACAAACAACACTTATTCAGTGGATAGCTTAAAGTCACAGGTGCACTAGAGCAGTTTGGAGGAAAAAGGATGAAAATATAAATTATTTCTTACTTTTAAAGGTACAAAACCAGTAGATTGAAATGTTCCCAGAAAGCATACAACCTGTAAGAGATTTCCACTGAATGTAGTTGTAAAGATTAGGGACCTGTTAAAGCGGGAGTTTGTGGTTCGAAGGGTAAAAAAATGCACCAATAAGAGGGGCTACCAGTATAAAAAGGAGATGCCTTTCAAAAGCTGAACTGTTCCGTTCTTGTTTGAATCAAATTTTTGTTTTTTGCAGGATCACATTCTGATAGAACTGTCCCAGTCAGGACTGAGAGGTTCCAGAGAAGAAGAGACTTTTGATGAAGATCCATACCTGGTTGTCAACCCAAACTACCTGCTGGAAGACTAAAGGCTGAGAACTGTATTTTAGATCCAACAGGTTACGCATTGGAAAATGTGTTCTTTTTTTCTTTCAGGGGTCGCTGTATAGCGATGATCTTATATTCTGATGAATGCTCTACTGTGTGTGAACGTGCAGTTAGTAATACCTGATTGCTCATTTACACTGAGCATACATGGAAAGTTTTAAAAGAAATGACACATTTATCTATTAGTTTCATTACTAATTCTGTATTTCAACACCACCATCCAGCTGCAGAGAAGAATCATTCAATAGCTCTTTTCAGCATCAAGCTATGTAGATGCTTCTCTTTTAAATAAGAGGAATTTTCCATTGTTCTTCTATTGTATTTAGTAGACTTTTCATGCTATAGGTTTTTACTTCTTATTAACATAAATAAAAGATCATTAAGTGTTTGGTGGTGGATTTGTTGTCACTTGTATGTGGGATTGCTAGTTACTATGGCTGTGCTTTGAGGCTGAAAAAATAGTGATCTTAAAAGTTCAGTGTCTTAAAGATTAAACTTCCTGTATGACAGATGCTGGTTTTCCAGAAGATTTTTTTTTTTTTTCTTCCAGTCATGAATAATGAGAAACTCTGATTGCTTCTCTTTCTTTATAGACGAACTAACGATGTATATGCTCCTGTTGCATATATAAAATAGAAGGCTGAAAATGGTCAACTCCAAAGCAAGGCTTTAAGTCAGGAGGTCAGAAACCCCCGTCTTAATGAATGTCTTGACTTGTAAGTGAATTGAAAACTGCCAATATTTGTGAGGGGTTTTTAAGCCTGTAATTGTAAACTTGTTTGTAGAATTTTCTATATGAAAATTTTACTTAAATTTCTATTATTGTCAATTATTTGCTGTATGCTATGGGATTATTAAATATTCTATTAGGAATTTAAAATACCTGAATATTTGTCTTATCAACCTCACACCAGCACCTAAGAAACATTTGCAATAGCATGGAAGATACCAAAGCTATGAATTTTAAGTATAAATATTGTGAAATAACTGTTTCTGAAGCAGGTCCGGAAAAGGACCTGATTTGTAAGACATTTGTCTTCTTCCTGTTAGTCTCTCCCAGCTTTGGAGAGGGATGTCTTGGTCTAACTAAGTGTATCATTAAAGATAACAGTTACATATGGAATGGAAGGAACCGTAAATATTTGTCATCAACAACACTACCCTATCACTGGACACTAATTCTAGCTGCAGTTAATTCACCGATTTCTTTCATAAACTGCATCTGGCAGATGCTACAGTTCTTTAAAAATTGCAACCAACCTACAGCAACAGTATCGTTTTATTCTGTAGTGTTCATAATTTACTTTTAAAGAAAGAACAGGAAGATGTTTGTACTTCATTCTGTGTTTCCTCCCCAGTCTTTACTTGATAAGAAGTATTTTCACAGGGAGAAAGTAAGTAGGTTTTTCTGTTTCTCCTTCCCCTTTGATGTGCTTCATAGGCTAGGAGGGGTGTTCTCTTTAACACTGCTCTACTGAGAAATAAGCAGGAGGTGGTCTGTGATGTTCCTATTCAAATATCGGGGGGCGGGGGGGGAAAAAAGAGACTATGTAGTTGTTCAGAACAGTGAGCACAATGTTTCAGGAAGCTTTGCAAGGCTTCCCTTAAAAAATAGTCACCTGGGAATCAAACAGTACACAAATTACAATCCCTGTTCAAGCTACAAGATTGGCTGTTTGAGTAACAGCAAATGTTGAGAGATACTTTCTCCTCTAACTTCAAGATAATATTTCTTGACAGAGCACTGAGTTGCCCAGATAATTCCAGCTATGCTTTATCAAAAAGCTGGCCATTAAAGGAAATAAACTTGGAGAAGTAACTGACTTTTCAATGTAATTATGTACATTGTCTTTAGCTGTTTTAAACATGTTTTGTTGTATTTGAATGCAGAAACGTCAAGCTATCTCTCTTCCCTGCAGCCATTGAGGTAGGTGAACTGTTTGTGAGAGAGCACATGTTTTCAAGGCTAAGGAAGGAGTACTTCAGAAAGCAATAAAATTATATTGTTCAAATTCCTCAGTGTCATCAGGCATGATGACACACGTTGTTGCTGCCTGAATTCACGTAACAACCACTTTTCCAAGTGGATAAGACGTCACATCTCAGATTTCCTTTATGCACCCAAGAATTAGAGCACAAACGTGCCTCTTGCTGGCCTGCCCACCCTGAGCTGTGGTGTCACTCAGCCCCAGCAATGCAGATAACTCTGCTCTGGTTATGTTCTGCATCCAGAGCTGTGCTGGGATTCCTCTTAACACAGAAAAGGCCAAGAGGGCATGAAAAGCATTGTGTACTTGTTTTACCTTCCTCTGAGATGAAGACAATATCAGCAAATGTCAGCTGATGTTCAAGCATGAAGGGAAACCTGAGCATCTTGGAAAATGTTTCTACATGACCTTTCTCCAGCTGATTATTTTACAGTGTTTTTTGTATTTGTCTATTTGTTCATTTACTGATTGAAAGTCCTGATTTGTTATCATTCTAGTGCCAGCTAGTTCTGGGACCATTTATCTGTGTAATAGATAATTTCAGTTAAATATTACTTCTACCATAATATAAGTAGTGTGGAATAACTATTTCTGAAGCAGGTCCAGAAATGGAGCTGATCTGTAAGACAGTCATATTCTTTCTGTTAGTTTCTCCCAGCCTGGGGATAGACAGGGCATTTCTTCAGAATTTTATGGCTGTTGCTGGACCTCTACCCAGGGAATTAGTGAATAGATGGCATCTGCAAGACCAAGTCCTGCCCAAGGAAGATCAGGGTCCTGCTGTGGCTGAAGCCCAGGATTACCTGTGCCAGAAAGATGTTGTGGTTTCTGAGCTGCCCCAGTACTTTTCCCATCTTCGTGAGATTGGGGTGACGCATTACAAAGTCTTCCTGCCGTGGTCACGCATTCTTCCAAAGGGGGATGCCAGGAAGCCGGATGAAGCTCAAGTGCAGTGCTACCAGGAGCTGCTCAGGACCCTGGTTGCTGCAGACCTCAGCCCAGTGGTAGTTCTGCATCACCAGTACGTCCCTGGCGCTGTGGCTGCGCAGGCCACGGGTGGGAAAGCCAACGCTTTTGCTGACCTTTTTGTGGAATATGCAGAGTTCAGCTTCCGTGTTTTTGGGTACCTGGTTGATGTGTGGCTCACCTTCAGCGACCTGCCGGAGGTCCTTAAAAGCCTGCCTTACGATGACCCCCAGTACCGAGCCCAGGCCCTAGCAACCGCTCACAGAAGAGCTTACAGCGTCTACCATGAGAAATACTCGCCAGCAGGTAAGGAGAACAGGGAGAGGGGTTATTTTATATGACTTTTTCCCAAATATTTTATGATGATGTTAAATGACAACTGCTACATGCCACTTCTGTGTGAATATGCTGTCAGTGCTCTCAGAATTACATAGAAATCCTTAAGCAACAAGTTCCTTCAAATCTCCTAAATTGTTTTATGATTTACTGGTAATTGCATTTTACTTGAAATGATAGCCAAAGTAGTTGGGTATAATTTATGTGTGCATATTTATGTTTAATCTTTTAAGTGTCAGAGGAGTATTAAATAGCCTCCGGTTAGCTTGAACAGCAGAAACTAGTTACTTCAAAACCAAATATTGTAATATAAAACTATTTTCTCTAAGAGCTGTTGTCTCTTTAAAGACTAGCAGATGCCCCTGATGAAATGTAGTCTCTTACTGTTCATACACCAAACCTTTAATGTGTTGTATAGTAAAACGGGGTCTGAGACTTAGGAAGAATCTTTGATTCCTGCCCAGTAATCTCATTTTTAAAGCCTTGGTTTTTATTTCACATTCATTGAAAACGGGGATTGCAGTTGCTACCATTTCAGCTAAGAGAGGAAGATCATGCCATCAGTCAGTGGCTGTGCTGTAATCTCTTACCTATGATGGGTGGGGGCTTTTTCATGAAGGCATGATATGTTCCCGAGGAATATAGCTTCAGAGGTCCAGATCCAGCTGAAGAATCAGGTCAAATTCCACTATCAGCCTACCACTCAAAAGGTGAAAATCTTTGCAAAAGCATTGACAAAATCCACTTAAACAAAACTGATCATGGTTTAAAACTACATTTCTCATTTAATTAAACTGAAATGATTTTGTTTAACTTCAAAAAGTTAAATAAACTAACATGAAACAAAATATTTATTTTTTAACTTAAGATAAGAAGTAATTGTCTCTATCAGTTACAAATTACTTTAAAATTTCTCAAATCCAGTCTTATTCTATTTTTTTCTGTGTACAATAACAAAGTCATAATAATAATAAAAATTTGTAGATAATATTGTATTTTTATGTACCTCTTTCTGACCCACAGAGGAAAGTCTAAAAAATTCCTGAAATGTACCTCAAGCCATGAAGAAACAAGGCACAAAAGTCTCCTGAGATAATAATAGTGTGAGGAAGTCTGCAACATTCTTTGTTTGACTTTACTCATTGCAGACACTGGGGTTTTTAAGTAATTAAGTCTTAACTCTACTTGCGTTACCAAAGCAAGAGAATTTCAGCTGATCTGTGATGGGTACACAGGATTCTCTAAGCAGTTGTGTTCTTTGGTCTTCTTTCTTTGGGCTTGGAATTTACCTGTCCCAGGCAGACAACCAGTAGAGCTGGCTGAGTCTTGATTTGGGGTGGGGGAGAGTTCAGTTTTTTAAATTAATTCATTTAGTTTAATTCCTACATTTGTCAGAAATACTTTGCAGTGCAGTTCACACTTTAGAAGTTGCCCAGCTTCCCACCCACATGACCTGTCCCCCCAGCATCCCAGCATCTCAGCACATCCAGTACAGAATGGATTCAAAAAATAACCACTGTAGAACCACCACAAAGGCATGAAAATTAAAGATATTTCTTATATGTATGGGGTGGAAGGCACCCACTGGACAGCTGTATTCAGATCCACCTTCCTGCAAGCTACAGTGCTATGATGTTTGTGAGCCGTCATGATAAGACAAAATGTGTTGACAAAGACTCCTTGGACTCTGCCTTTGAATTTGAAAATTTGAAGAACTTCTTCAGCTCTCTGTTGAAAAATCATAGTGGGTATTCTGAATTCAGCTACCTAGGGCACTGTCTGATGTTCCACACCTTCAAAAGTTTCCAACTGATTTTAAATTGCATGCAGCAAACTGAAATTTTTTAATTGTCCTTAACATGCTACCAATGGTCTGCCTCTTCTTGTTTTTCAAGGTGGAGAGCTGTCCATTGCCGTAGGAATTGGTCATGTCTTGGATAGCACTTCATCAGAATTGCTCTCAGTTTCTCTTCAGGTAACATCTTAATGGAAATTATTGCCTAAATTATATAAATTTGATTCAATTTAACTTGATTTTTATGTATAGGATGAGATGTCTTGTTGACATCTAAGTTGAAATCTTAGCAAGTTGACCAAATGACCAGTGTGATAAATTTTGCTTATTTGTTTAGTCTGATCATATGAAGCTTGCTGATTTTAAAAATGACTTCACCATCCTTTCTTGGCTGGTAAGCACTGATTAAGATAGATGGAGACATATTTGCTCTCATAATTGGCAATTTTAGCAATAGACATGCTTAAACAACAAGGTGTCTGCAAAAAGTGTGCCTACCCATTGTCATTCTCTTTGCAGGTCTACTTAATGCACTGCCAAGGAAATAGAGAATTTATTTTACATAACTGCTATGTTAAAAATCTGCTTATTAGGTTAAAACACAGCCGAAGCTGTGCTAACAGTGATCTAGTTGCACGGGTGTGACACAGTGTGAGGACATAATCTCTATGAAGATGATGACATCTTTTCTGTAAAGACCAAACTCTCTGGTAGTAGTTGTCTTCACTTAGAGGATGTTGAAGCAGGATGTAATGAACAAATGAGAGTGCAGGCTTTTTGCTTGGGTTCACAAGCCTTTAGTAATAGTTAGAAATAGTGTAAGCGATGTTGTAGGCGTGGCATTCCAAGGACATAAGCAGGGTGTGGTTTATAGGGAGAGGAAAGATGTGTTAGATGAGCTGACTAAACTAGAAGAAAACTTAGGACTGAAAAGTAAACTGAAAGCTTATCAGTGATTTTCCAACTTCATCAGCTTTTAATAAAATAATGCAATCTATTCCCTTGAATTTAATGACTTCCAGGTGGATAACACTTGTCGTTTGGAATGGTTAGAGATTTCTGAAGTGGACTTTCCCCAAAGGATTGTTGATAAGGCCTACGTGAACCACATAGTCTCAAAGGTTTCTCTGATTAATCATAGACTTCTTCAGTCTTACTAATTAAAAAATCAACTGTAAATCGTTAATATTAAACTCATAAAATGCTCCTAGAATTTAATTTAGCTGAGTAAATTTTACTTTGTTTAGCAGGAGAGGTACAAAATGCATCTTCCCATACAGTTTGTACTCATTATGTTGTCCAGGGGTCCCATATTAGCTGTATGACCTCTGACTCCAGCAATGTATTTTTATCAAACATTTCACAATTTTACATATTTTTAATGTAATACCTGCAAAAAATACATTTTACTCCAGGATGATTCTTTTCCTTCTCTTGTTTCCAGGATTCGGTAGACTTTCTGTCTCTCAGCCTGCAGTACTGTTGTGGAAATGAAACAGATTTCTACAATAAGTTGAGTGAATTCCAGGTAACATTATGCACGGTGTTAAAATGATAGCAGCAGACAACAAACCATAAATAGAAGGGGAATTTCATGTTTCTTGATGCATGTCCGGACAGTTCTGAGTTGCTGTGAGAGTTCAGCCAACAGCTACACTAGGAAACAGTGCTCACTTACTTCTCTGTTGTTATTCTGACTTAAAAACAGGTGTTCAAAAGTGCTGGAAAGTGTCGTCTGGGTTAGTGCTCATTTCTGATGCATTAACAACTGGAATGGCATAATTCTTTTGTCCAGGACTGAAAAACCTCTCTCACATCCCAAGTGTTTCTTAAGCTGTTGGGCTAGTACCTATACACGAAAATATACCATTTTATTTTAGGATGGGTTCTGCAGTGGTGCTACTAAACCTCCCAGCTGCTCCTCAGTAGAGGCAGTGCTGGAAATGTTAGTGAGGATGAGTCTGTGAAAGGGTTAGATCACTTGGCAGCAACGATGTCAGTGATGCTGTTGGCTGGTACCTGATACTAAACCTCTGGTAGTGAATTGCATTGTGAAAATCCATAAGATGAGAGTCATCCAGCAACTGAGTAGCAGAATAAGGAGCTACCCATGTGACTCATTCTCTTGAGGGTTCCAGCATGCTGGAGTTACCTTAAAAATCTGAAGTGAGTCAAATGTTTATGGCAACAAATTCTTAATCAAGTAAACTGTCAAAAAAGGACGCAGTTCCTTGTGCCTTTTCAATGAGAGGTCGAACACAGAAAGTTTCTGGGGTTTATGCTTTGATTTGCATTGGGATTTTTTTAGGATCAGAGAAAAATAGTGGGTGGTGTTTAGTGTTTACTCTGTTGATTTATGAATTTAACTTAGAAGAACTTTTTCACCCATTCTCAGTCTTCCAGGTATTTCCTATTCTGTGTTAAAAGCAACAAATGCCAAGACCATGGTTTTACTAGCTGGCTGATGCTTCTTTTCATACAAGTCTCTAACTTCTGGTTTTGCAGAATGTCTGGAAAGATACAGGGATCTTGGTTTTTAGTCTAAAGTTCCTTGGTTGTGATTCCATGGAAGATAATCTTTTTCTACCAGTAGCTACAATTGTAATAGGTAAGTGACATATTTCAAGAAGGAGGAGAGGTTTTAAACAAAGCTCTGCAGGGCAAATTATAGAGGAAATTCAAAATGGTCCACTCCAGACCACTGCTATCAGATGAAATAACTTTATGGTTTCTTTCCTAGCTTTCTTGGAAAATTAAGGGTGGATGGTGAGCGTTGAGGGGAGGGGAAGCAGGAAATCTTCCACAAAGATTTTCATTATTTTTATCGGCCTCAAGTTGGACCAAGGGAGGTTTAGGCTGGATATTAGGAAAAATTTCTTCACCAAAAGGGTTGTCAAGCATTGGAACAGGCTGCCCAGGACAATGGTGAAGTCCCCATTACGGAAGGATTTAAAAGACGTATAGATGTGGTGCTGAGGGATATGGTTTAGTGGTGACCTGGCAGTACTGTGTTATAATGGTTGGACTTGATGATCTTAAAGGTTTTTTCCAACCTAAATGATTCTACGATTCTATGAGTATTTTTTAACATGAAATTGTAAATACCTAATAAAAGCCCAATATATTTGATTTGAGAAAAATAGGTATTAATTATGAAAAGCACCTTGTTTCTAAAGGTGTAATTGTACAGGTAATGTCATGCAGTCTATGGCAACTAAGCTGTGAGTCAGTCCATCACTTACCATTTGTTTGTTTTCAGCTATTAATAAAGAAGAGACACGTACGATTGGATACGATGTCAGTGAGTTCTTGGACTTCTCATCATCTCACATTTTAAGGTACAGTTTTTGTCCCTTAGATGCTGTAATAAAATGGTGTCCTCTAGAAACCTATGTGCAGGCAGACCCAAGACAGTTTTAGTGAGTACAGTCTGCTCTCAGTTGCTGAAAGGAGTGGAAAGGAATACCTTTGTGCTTAGCCCAGCCTCTGCTTCTACAGGCAGTCCTCTATCCTACTGTTACTGGCAACATAATCCTCTTCCTCTCTCTCATCCCTGGTTACCCAAATTGCACCTTCAAGCCAATAGTAACAAGTACATTTTCCAATCTTCTGTTCTTTTCAAGAGCAAAACAATTAAAAATAAATAGATAAAATAAAACAAAATGGGGTTTTTCCTAGGAGAGAGGCCAGTTTTGCTACAGAAACATAGGAGATGTCATTGTGCAGGGAGATGCTAAGGATTACAGAGGCAGGACTGATAAGTTTTAGCGTATCCAATGGAAACTCATGAGAGCGGGTGTAGCATGGGAAATTGCTATGTGCTGCAAGGACTTTGTTTGTGCCTTTGACCTAGCTGTAATGAGTTATGAGAACCTGCCTGCAGAAAAATGCATTAGATATGTTGCAGTTGAGCTGCTCTGCAGTTAGCTCCCTCCACCTTCATCTGCTAGCAGGATGGCAGTACGTTGGACTGGTCAGATGACAAAGGAACTAAACCTTAAGTGGCTTCTGTGAGCTGAATGGGAAGCAAACGATTCTTTTATCCTCCATGTTTGCAAATTCTGTGGCACTGGCATCCACCTTGGAGATTGTAACTTCTTTTTATTGTATTTCTAGCAAAACAAGTATTCCACAGGAGAATCCAGATGCTGTTCTTGCCCCTCGCTCCTCGTATCAAACAGTTTGGGAAATGTTTGCTCAACAGTCTGAATTGGAGAGAGATTCTTTTCTGCAGAGTGTTTTCCCAAGTGGTTTCCTCTGGGGCACATCCACGGGTGCCTTTAACATTGAAGGAGCTTGGACAGAGGATGGGAAAGGAGAGAGCATCTGGGATCAGTTTGGGCATGCAGGTCATGCCTACATGAACCAAACAGCGGACGTGGCATGTGACAGCTACTATAAAACCAGCTATGATGTTTACCTACTTAGGGGTCTTCATCCCCAGCTGTACAAATTTTCTGTATCCTGGCCAAGAATTTTCCCTGCTGGCACCACCGAGACCATCAACTCCAAGGCTGTTGATTATTACAACCAATTAATTAATGGTTTGCTAGAGTCTAACATCGAGCCCATGGTGACTCTGTTCCACTGGGACCTCCCACAAGCTCTTCAGGTTCTTGGTGGCTGGCAGAATGACAGTGTGATAGATGCTTTTGTAAACTATGCAGACTTCTGCTTTGCCACTTTTGGGGATCGCGTCAGGTACTGGATTACTTTCCATGAGCCTTGGGTTATCAGCTATGCTGGCTACGGCACTGGAGAGCATCCTCCAGGAATCACTGACCCAGGAGTAGCATCTTACAAGGTAGGGACACAGCAATAACTAGGATCCTGCAGCTGCCGTTCTTGTGTTGCTTTCCTCTGATGGCTCTGTGCTTTAACTATGTTCAAGCCTAATGTGGCCTCTGAGACAATGATTTGCTCCTTGGATTTACGATACTTGCAAAAAAAATATGGGGTAGTTAATGGCTGCTAGATGTCTTTATTTGATTTTTCTGTTCTGAAAGCTGGTGTTGATGGATAGCCAGATCCTTCTGCTTAATCCAAAACCTTCTGTACTCTGGCTATGATTATTTGTTTTGTCAAGATTTCTTCTTTTGGCTGGAGATGACGTTCTCACATGGCAATTACCTCAAGAGTTCTTGTGCAAAGCAGTGTGACACATATTCTCTGCTCTCTTCTTGCAGGTGGCTCACACAATTCTCAAGGCTCATGCCAAAGTCTGGCACCTGTATAATGACAAATACCGTTCTCAGCAGCTGGGAAAGGTGGGGCTGGTGCTGAACTCGGATTGGGCTGAACCCAAGTCTCCAACCAACTCTGAGGATGTGAGGGCATCTGAGAGGTACCTGCAGTTCATGCTTGGCTGGTTTGCTCACCCTATATTTGTAAACGGTGATTACCCAGATATCCTGAAGAATCAGATCCAGGAAGTAAACCAGCAGTGCTCCACAACAGTTGCACAGCTGCCTCTGTTTACAGAAGAGGAGAAGTCCTGGGTGAAAGGGACTGCAGATTTTTTTGGACTTTCCCATTACACTTCCCACCTGGTCAGTGCTGTGACTAATGGGACCTGCACACCAAGCTTCGAGAGCATTGGGAACTTCTCCTTGCATGTGGATCCTTCTTGGCCACAGACTGCTTCTCCTTGGATCCACATGGTCCCATGGGGATTAAGAAGGCTGCTGAAGTTTGTGTCCCAGGAATACACAGGGTCAAAGATCCCAATCTACATAGCAGGAAATGGCATGCCAACAGGAGGCACAGGGGATCTTATTAATGACACTCTGCGAGTGGATTACTTCCGCCTCTACATCAACGAGGCTCTGAAAGGTATGGAGAAATTTTAACTTTTTTTAATAATGGCAACTAGTTATTCTATCACTTCCATGGTGGTAAACTTTAAAACATCCCCACGTGCATAGTGGTGTGAGGTCTTCTGTCCATTGGGTATGTAGTGTGACCTCAAGCCTGGTCTGGTGTCCAGTTATGGAACTCTCCATTCTGGTTAGATATGGGAAGATGTTTTTCATATGTATGGATAAAAGCAGCCTGGACCCTAATGTCAGTCCCTCTGTGAGAACAGTGCTTTTATAATTCAACTCCCCTGAAGATGACTTGCCTGCAGGCAGGCTCTTGCCTGCAGGGATCTCGTAGATTAGGACCAAATGATGCCTTTACTGCTTAAGCAGCTCTAACTGACAGCGACTTCTAACATTTCAGGTTAGAAATTTTAAGGAGTTATTTATATTTCAGTCGTTTTGAGCAAGGCTCAGGGTATACTTGTGTCTGCAAATTGTGTATCAATTGATGGAAAAATAATACTAGTGACTGAAATTCTGGACAGGTATAGAGATTTGAGATTCAAATAGAGATTTGACTGAGGCTCTCTTGAGATACACAAATCAACACTGTCAGGAAACCTTTATTAACTAGGCTGGTGATCAGTGTACAGCATTTGATCTTCCTGACCTAGTTCTCTACATAGTGATAGAAGTGTTAAAAGAACTGCAGAAAACACACGTTAGCATTGCTGCTGTGCCTCAGCAGAAGCAAAGAAGATGGACTGTGTGGCGGCAGTGAACTTTTCTGGAAGGAGAGAGATTTAGTGCTTTTTGTAGGCAATGTGAGGAAGGATGCTGGACTTGCCTCTGCTGGTATCGGATACACTGTTCTGCTAAAAGAAACTTTCCTGCCCTCCAGGAAGATTGACAAGCGCTAGATACGCACAATGTTTCAGTTTAACGATAGTGTTAAATCTGAAAGTGCACCATTTACCTAAACCGATGAATTGTGCTTGAAAACAAGAGTGCAGGGAAAGGGATGCCAGTGGCACAAGTGTCCTGTACTCAAGTATCTCTTGACTGATATTTCTTTTCTCCTGCATTTTTATCACTACACATTTGACCAGCTCCTGTTACAGTGCTGACCGCTTTTCTTGCCAGATACTCTTAATTGTTTATGGGGGTTTTTTTTTGCTTAAAAGACCATTCTTAGTCCTTTGGCTTATCACACTGTTACCCTCAGATGTGCTTAAGTTGCGCTGTGCTGTGTTCAGAGGATGTTCAAATGAATAACAATGTCTTGTACTGTTTCTGTGACAGCGGTAAAACTGGATGCAGTTGATGTTCGGTCATATATTGCTCGATCCCTGGTTGATGGCTTTGAAGGCCCAGGTGGGTACAGCCTAAAATTTGGGCTGCATCATGTGAATTTTGAAGATAGCAACAGACCAAGGACTCCCAAGGCATCTGCTTATTTCTATTCCAGTGTTATTGAAAAAAATGGCTTCCCATCCAATGTCTTGGATGGATTTTCTACACCAGTGGTGTTTGACTTACCCGTGCCTTCAAAGTTGCCAGAGTTACCTGCGTCAGAAGTTCCCTCCAGGGCTAAGGTTGTCTGGCAGAAGTTTTCATCTCAAACAAACTTTGAAAGGGACATGTACTTTTACGGGACATTCCCAAAGGACTTTACATGGGGTGTGTCATCTTCTGCCTACCAGGTAGAGGGAGGTTGGGATGCTGATGGCAAAGGACCCAGCATTTGGGATAACTTCACCCATGTCCTGGGGAATATAAAGAATAATGATAATGGAGATATAGCTTGTGATAGCTACAACAAGGTGGAGGAAGATATTTACCTGCTGAGAGCCTTAGGTGTAAAGAACTATCGCTTCTCCCTGTCCTGGTCTCGAATTTTCCCCAGTGGAAGGAACAACTCAATAAACAACCATGGAGTCAACTACTATAACCGTCTCATTGATGGACTGGTTGCAAACAACATCACTCCAATCGTCACTCTTTACCACTGGGACCTGCCACAAGCTCTCCAGGACATTGGTGGCTGGGAGAGCACTGCACTGATTGACCTTTTTGATAGTTTTGCAGACTTCTGTTTCCAGACCTTTGGGGACAGGGTGAAGTTCTGGATCACGTTCAATGAACCCCAAGTCATTGCCTGGGTTGGCTATGGCACTGGGGCATTTCCACCCAATGTCAATGACCCTGGCAGTGCTCCCTACAGGGTTGCCCACATCTTACTGAAAGCTCATGCCAGGGTCTACCACACATACGATGACAAATACAGAGCAAGTCAGGGAGGGGTCATTGCTCTGTGTCCCAACATTGACTGGGTTGAGCCAAAGACACCAAGCGACCCCAGGGATATAGAAGCTGCAGACAGGTACCTCCAGTTTTTGGTGGGGTGGTTTACACACCCGATTTTCAAAAACGGGGACTATCCCGAGGTCATGAAGTGGAAAGTTGGGAACAGGAGTGAGCTCCAGAACCTTCCATCATCTCGCCTACCAGTTTTCACAGCAGAGGAGCGTGAATACATCAAGGGCACGGCAGATGTTTTCTGCTTCAACACCTACACCTCCAAAATTGTAACCCATGCGACAACACGGTTGAGGCCCTTCTCTTACGAGTACGATCAGGAAGTTTTAACAACAGTTGACAGCTCCTGGCCTTCCTCAGCTCTTACTGGCCTGCGGGCTGTGGCCTGGGGGCTGAGGAGGCTACTGAACTGGATCAAAGAAGAATATGGAAATCCCCCAATATATATAATTGAGAATGGAGTGGGGAAAAAGACCACATCAGATGTTGATGACAATAGCAGGATATTTTACTACAAAACATACATCGATGAAGCTTTAAAAGGTACCAGTGTTTTCTGTTGGTGTGTGTCTCCTTTCTAGATTTCTGTTTACTCTGTTCCTCTGAAGTGATTGATACCAGTCTTTAAATATTCTGAACACAATATAAATATAGTGTTTCTTGTTATGATCTCCTTTGCATGGCTGTTTGTATCCTCCAACTCTGAAAGGTCTCTTAATGATCTTAGTTGACCAATGCCAGCTTTATGAAGCTAGAAGCATGTATATGCTTGCATGTGAATTGCTTGTGTTTCATTGATTGTGTGATTATTCCACTCATGCTCTTCCATTTGTTTCTCAGCTTACAAATTGGATGGTGTTAATCTGAGAGGATACAACGCGTGGTCTTTTATGGATAGCTTTGAATGGTTGAATGGTTATGATCCAAGATTTGGATTGCACCAGGTTGACTTTGACAATCCCAGCAGGCCAAGAACGCCGAAGCGCTCTGCTGTGTACTATGCAGAAGTCATCCGCAATAACGGCATCCCACTACCAAAAGAAGATGAATTTTTATACGGAGAATTTCCAAAGAACTTTTGGTGGAGTGTAGCAACTGCAGCATATCAGGTTAGGAAATTGAGACAGATTCATTAAAGCATCTGTGGCGGTTAATTCATTTTGGATTAGACACAGCTTTTGTAATATGAGGTTTTACTGTGATGGAGGGTTGGTGAAACAACTGCTGTAAAAGGGAGGAACCTGGAGGTACTTAAGAGCATGGTTATACTACAGGAATTGAGACAGCAGCGTATGAGCTTCACAAGAGCCAGCCCACACAGAGCAGCAGGTGAACTGTTCTGTGCCTGTTCTGTGACATTGTGCTTTGCTAATACATCTTGCCTTGAGGCCCAAGAGGTCTTACTAGCTTGGTACAGCAAAAACATTGCTATTTCTAGTCTTAAGCTGGTGCCACAAAGACTAACAGGCTGAATTCTTTGCTAAACCAAGACCTAAATTTGGGGTTTACTAACAATTCCCCCCTCACCATCTTCAATTGCAGATTGAGGGAGGATGGAGAGCAGATGGGAAAGGACTTAGCATTTGGGACAAATTTTCTCACACTCCCTTGAAAATCAGCAATGATGACACTGGAGATGTAGCTTGTGACAGCTACCACAAGATTGAGGAGGACGTGGAAATGCTGAAAAAGCTCAAAGTGTCTCACTATCGCTTTTCCGTCTCCTGGTCCCGCGTTCTCCCAGATGGGACCACCAGATACATCAATGAAATGGGACTGAACTACTATGAAAGGCTTATTGATGCTCTTCTGGCAGCTAACATTAAGCCTCAGGTAACTAAAACCACTAACTTTCGGGTAACTAAAAGATAGCAGAATCCAAGTCATGCTCAGAGCATGTGTGTGAAGTCGTGATTCTTACCGAGTAGGCGTCCCTGTCTTGGGTGGAGGAAGAGCAGTACAGCCCATTGACCAGCCCTGCGAGGTCTTCAGTCTTTTCCCCCCAGCCAGGTATTACCCCTCCTGGCTTTTTATACCCCAGCTCTGTCTGGCTCTTAGGTGATGTTGAGCATGATTTGGGAGGGGAGTTGAGTAACACAGTCATACATGTTTAGCATGTACTGCTTTAGGCTCATTAGCATATTGAGGGATGTGAATTTTAATACTAATTTTGCAGTTAATTAGGCAAAGGTCTTTGCTCGGGCACTGGGACCTTCAGCAGTTGCTTGCTTGCTGTCTGGTCTTCACAAGACTCCCTCCTTCAGCTGTTATGTATGCCAGCTCAAGGACTCTCCACTCGAAATGATGTAGGAACCTCATGCTCACAAATATCTTGGCCTTTTGCACAGAATTCCTACACCATGTTCTAAAGAAACTGAAACACTGGCAAAAAGGTATTTTGCTTGAGTGCAGGAGTGATTGGTACAAGCTCAAAACACCGCTAGGAACAGGTAGCTGCAGATCAAAGCGCAGTTTATTTGTGTTCATAAATGAGGCTGTGTTATTGTTGTTATTTCCAAAAGTAAGAGTGACTGGTTGAGTCTTTTCTCTTGCTGTCTTTCCCCACAGGTAACACTCTATCACTGGGACCTCCCACAGGCGCTGCAGAACATCGGTGGGTGGGAGAATGATACAATAGTTCAGAGGTTTAAGGAATACGCTGAGCTCCTTTTCCAGAGACTGGGAGATAAAGTGAAATTTTGGATAACACTCAATGAACCCTACAACACCGCCTATCTTGGCTATGGCGTTGGCACAGCTGCTCCAGGTAAGACTGCTGGACATAACCTCAGAGCCATTGTAGGCATAGCTCTGGTTTATGCTGCAGCAGAGTAGATGCTAGAGGCTTGCAAAGGGAGAGCAAGGAAGATGGTAATGGGGATAAATGGCATTTGGACTGCTGTGGTGTGATGAACAGGTCCTTCTTCCACTTTACCTGTCCCCCCTCCAAGACCCATCCACTTTCTTCCACTCCTCCTCTGCCACCTCCAGATTACGCTTGCTGTCTGGAGCAGACCACATTTCCAGACCAGCTCCAGGGACTGTGGAGCAGGGTTGGGGCTGGAGGAGGGCCAAGCTCAGCTGTAGGGTAGAAGCAAGGGAGCGGAGGGATGGCAGCTGGCTGAACACACACCTTTCTGCTCTCCACACTGGTGGCAGCAGCCTGTTGCCAGGGCTGGCAGCCTTGCATGGGCTGAGAGCTGAGCCAGCCTGCATGCCAGCACAGGGGCAGGGAGGGGCACTGTGGGGTCCCACACAACCTGCCTACTGCAGCTGCACCTCAGCTGTCTCTGCGATCTCAGCAATTTCAGCCCAGGGCTGGGCCCGAGGGCACCACCTGCTGCACATTTACTCATTTACCAGTGGGCAGTTCTGGGTGTCCTGGGTGTTGTGTTAACCTGGGCAGCAGTCGATGAGAAAGCTGGGAATGGCTGGTCCACTGCCTGTGCTGTCCCTGTCTCTGCAGGCATCTCCCTGCGGCCAGGGCGAGCCCCCTACGTGGTGGCACACAACTTAATAAAGGCCCACGCGGAAGCCTGGCACCTCTACAATGAGACCTACCGGGCAAAACAAGGAGGATTGATCTCTATCACCATCAACACTGAGTGGGCAGAACCAAGGAACCCACACAAACAAGAGGATATCCACTCTGCCAGACAGTACTTGCAGGTACAGAGACACCCGTTCACAGCTCTCCCTACTGTTCCTGGGTTTGTTCATGGTGTCACCCCCTTTCTGGGTGCTGGAGATGCCCAGACCCAGGTCAGAATCTTGCTGAAAGAAAAGGATGAGCCATTGCTGCAAGGCAATGTATCACCCTTTTCTGGCGGCTGATCAAGTATGCAACAGAAATGAGACAGAATATGGTTGCAGTGGTAAAAGCTTATTAAATTTACTGCCATTATATGGGCAACCCATGTGCCTGTCCATTATAAATTCAGGTACAACCTATAAAGCAGCGTATGAAGGAGAATTGGTTAAACCCCTTGTTTTGATACATAATTTATCCTTCTCCCTTATTTCCTGGCATAGTTTCTTCTAGGTTGGTTTGCTCATCCCATTTTCAAAAATGGTGATTACAGTGCAGTGATGAAAACAAGGATTCGGGAGCGCAGCCTGGCTCAGGGCCTGAGCCAGTCCCGGTAAGAGCCCAGGCACATCCCTGCTTTTGTTTCTCTTGCTGTGCTGAAACCTGCTTTTCTGATAGAAGTGCTAAATTTCAATGATTTTATTGCGTTGTTACTGTAAAAATCTTACTGTATGCTGACAGGAAAACTCTAGTGTACATTTTGCCGGTTCCTGGTCCTTACCTCTCTTGCAAACTAATTTTACTAATGTATCTTTGGGGTAGGCAGCTCAGAGTGATACAGGAGATGCTCTGCATTAGACACAGTGCGTTAACCTGATGACTGTGGTAAATGTGATTTAACTTTTCTTAAAAGTATGTACTGAACACTGAGAACTCACTGGTCCCTCTGAATTACATTTCTTCTTTCCATTCCCATTAATTATTCTTAACGTTATTGTGGTAGCAGTGCTCCATCATGAGTGTTTTTCTCCTTTTCTCTCCCTTTTTAGGCACATATAAGGAAAGCACATTTTCCCCTCTTCAATAGCAATTTACTGGGGTATATTAGATCTGGGGCTATTCCTGATCATTCCTCTCTGAAAATGTGAAAGTCCACTTGTTTTGTCATGAGGGAGGTGGTGGAAGAGTCGGTGTGTGTTCTGCAGCGAAGGGTAGTCTCTTCAAGATTTGATTTACACTTTTATATGTGCCTGAAGCACTTGCATTCTTGGACACTTTTCTGGACACATTATTTCTTCTCTGGCAGTTGCTGCTATTAATAAAGAGAGCAAAGTCCTGTGAGAATGAGAGAATATGCCCAAGTGTCTCAATCTGGAGAAGAAGTTCTGTCCTTGATCTAAGACTGCAGACTCTCAAGCTCTCCAAGTTGCCAGGAGCATTGGCTACATTTTCAACAGGGGTTGCTGCAGGACTTAATTCTCAGGAGAATTTTCTCCCTCTTCTGGCTAAAAGAGAGATGAAGCCCCGCTTTGTGCCAGGGTACCCTGCATGTCCCTGACTGTTTCTTACTCTGTGTAGGGCTGCAGATCCCAAAGGGGTTGCTTTTCTCTGAGTCCTCCTCCCTTTCGACGGGAACCAAGCACTTCGGGGTTAAAGGGTAGAGTCCACACTCAGAGCGTAGTTCCTAGTTTCCTCTGGGTTTTCCTGTGTTCCTCCAGAAGAATCACAGTTCCTCCCCTGTGCTTGTGTGCTGGTATCGGAGATACCAGCATTACACATGGAGTGTGTTCCAAGTATGGCGCTCAGGGAGGAAGATCAGAAGTTTTTATTATTTCCTGTGTAGAAGCCAGAGTTTGAGATGATGCTGTATTAGCCTCCGCCATGACCTGCCAAGTACTACTAGTAGCACACAGTAAAATGCTCCTCTTGTAGCAGATGCCTGCTCCCCATCTGCCTAGCACAAGTGGCAAGAGTACAGTGTTCTGAGGGGCTCAAAACAGCTCCTCTGAGCCGGGACAGGACCCTCTGGGTGTCACTGGCTGCTATAAGGCACCATTTCATGCTTCTCTCTTTGTCAGGGCTCGTCATGCAGGATGATGGGCTGAGACAGGTCACTCTCAAACACTCAGCTCTGGGTCGCCAGAGGGGTGTGGTGAGCACATGATAACTAAGATGATTTGTAACCAGTTCCTCCCAACGCATTCCTGTCTGGGCAAACACTTTTTCTTGTCTTATAAAGCAGAATGATGGTCAAACATCTTGCTTGACCATGAGCAGGACCTCTAGCCATCAGGTGTCTCAGTGAAAGATCTGTTTCTCTCGTGGAGAACATTAGAGCAGGCAGCATGAATTGCATATTCTAACAAAAGCTTCGTTTGCACAGCAGAACTGGAGAGGGGTAGAAGCAAAAGAAGGGGAAGTCCTGAGAAGACTTGTATTTTGAGGGGTTTATGCTTTTCTGTTTTCTATTGCAGGCTTCCAGAATTTACTGAAAGCGAGAAGCAAAGAATTAAAGGCACATTTGACTACTTTGGTCTAAATCATTATACTACAGTTTTAACATACAACGTAAACTATCCTGCTGGTGTTCTGTCATACGACTCTGATAGGTAAGAGATGAATATAAATTATTGGTTCAGTAAAATATGCACACCTGGAGCCTGGGCAATGTAACCTGATTGATAGCAAACAAAGCTGTGAGGTATTTTAAGCTGTTATAACCAATACTAGGGAAAATATCCCCAAACTGTTCCTGTGGTGCTGTTGTTTGCACAGAAGTCCAGCAGCAGCCCTGTTTTTACAGACCTAGTGATAAACGTGAATGTTTAAAACATGACAAAGAAAACTTGAGGAGCTCGTAAAGGAAGGAATCAGCACTTGTGAGTCTCTCAATGGTTTGAGATCAGCTATAAACAGTATTTATCCTATTTCCTGCCCCAAATCTGCATTGAACTGCTAGACTATCCTGCTTTATGCTGTTGAAAACTTGATAGTTCCCTCACCACATTTGGTAAATGTAAAGTTCAAAGCCTGAATAGCTAAATCACTTCATGGTTAAGTATACGTAAGTCAAGATTTTTATTATTTAGATACCAACTTCTTTCCTCGGCTTCAAGAGGTAAACAATAGCATACCATTTTTTTCTGATGAGAATGAAGGTAGTGGTGGAACCACATGTGGGGGTGAACATAGGCTGTCTTCCGAAACGTTTCCACAGAGAATATATGATTTTAACTTACGGCTGCATCCCAGCCCCTGTGGTTTAGCCCTGTAGGAGGACTGGGCTCTGTCTTGTATTCCTGTACATAGTGTAAATGACAATATTGTGTGTGTGCTCCAGCATTGCAGTATACGTTGAACAGTAGAAATGGTGTCAAAGTACAAAGACTTGGAACTAACATAACTAACTGTAGTTGATTTAAGCAGAGTAAGATTGTAAAGCGGAGTGTGAAAAGTGTTTTCTAGAGGCTCGTGAGCACCAGCACCACCTCAGCCCACTGTGCTTTCACCAGCTTGCCACAAGGTCTCCTCTGGTTCAGGTTTTCTGCAGAGCTCAGCACTGTGTTTCTCATTCTCAGCCTGGCAGTAAGGAGGTGCCAGGCACAGCCGCAGGCACTTGGGCCTCCTCCCTTGATCAGTGTGTCCTCCCCCGCAGGGGTGTTGCGTCAGTAGCTGACCGCAGCTGGCTGAACTCTGGTTCCTTCTGGCTAAAGGTGACACCCTTTGGTTTCCGAAAGCTCCTGAGGTGGATAAAGGAAGAGTACAACAACCCTCCCATTTATGTGACCGAAAATGGGGTCTCAGAAAGGGGAGCCTTAGGCTTCAATGACACTTGGCGAATGCATTACTACCGGAGCTACATAAACGAAGCACTGAAAGGTAAGAATGATTAGTTACATCTGATCATCCAAGTCGCTAGAGAGCAGCAGTGTCTTGTCACAAGACTGATGTGTATGAAGCAAGTAAGCGAAATGCTGAAAGACCACTGCCATCACACTTACCAGTTGCATGCTCACATGGGTTTTCTCTGTATCCATGCCTGAGAGCCTTTGAGTTTAGCAGAACCTGCTCAGGGAAAGCCAGGACTTTGCAGGGAAAGGTGCTCTAAGGGAGGGACAAAGCCTGGGTTTAATAGGGTACCTGCAGCTTCCTTGTATAGCTATGTCTGGCAAGAGAAGGTACTGCTAGTTGGTGAATACCTAGTTTGACTACAGCTGTGTCTAAAACCTGCATTTTGTTTTAAAAAACCAGAAAATAAACCAACCCCAAACTAGTTTCAGTTACAGCAATGGTCAAGCAACATTGGGGAAGGGCTTTTTCAGTTTGCTTTTAGGTACTGGGAGCTGCTGGCAGATGTTCAGAAGATGCTTTTTTCTTTTGACTGCCCTTTAGCAGTGACACCCCACAAGCATTTGTTTAAACACCAGTTGCATGTTGATGGCTTTTCTTCTGTGTCCCTAAACCTTTGTTTATGGGACAAAAGCTGTGATTTTTGGAGCAGAGGAAGAGTCTCCAGTCCTGGCAGAATCACTGAGCTTCCCTGGCTGCTCATTAGCTGTAACTTGGCAGCTGAACTACCTCAAAGCAACTGAGCTAAGGCAACCTGTGAGAGAGGCAGGAGGCCAGTGGCAACAACCTCACTGCGCTCAGCACTCTGCTGCCATGTAGTGTCCTGGAGCATCTTCATGCCACTGCTGTCCTAGTGGTGACACCTTCTGTCACCCGGCTGCACAACGAACCTGTTCTCTCTGGTCATGTTAACAGCCATTGTGCTTGACGGCGTTGACTTACGAGGCTACACTGCATGGACACTGATGGACAACTTCGAATGGGCAGTGGGCTTTGATGAGAGGTTTGGGCTGTATCATGTGAATTTCACAGACCCCAGCTTGCCGCGGCGCCCCAAGGCCTCTGCCAGGTATTACTCGCAGATCATAAACTGCAACGGGTTTCCAAACCCAGCAATGGGCCCACATCCCTGTCTGGAACTGGAGCCTGAAGGTAAGTGATGCAGCAGAAATTGTGTGTGTGCACATCTGAGTCTAATCCTCTGGGTTAGAGTCTAATCTGGGTCTAACCCGATTTCCATAATCTATGGTCTTTAAAGACAGCACCATTTCCTGCAATATATTTTTAAGTGCTCTAGTAGTGCACTGACTAATCGTCAGGTTTTATTATGACTGAAGCCACTCATGTGGAAATACGTCATTGTATGCAAACCCAGAACAATGACTAAATTCTGTGTGATAGCCCCTCACCACATGCCTGTCTCCAAAATGCAGCACAAAAGCTCTTCCCTTCGACTCTTCCCTGATGAACAGAACTGCCTGAGCTATTTTCCAAATCACACACATTCACTATTCCCACACCATTTTTTCCATAAAATTTCGAATACTTTTTACCAATCAGTGTTCTGAGCAAGATTTTGGAAACACTGATTCTTTTGTCATTTATGTTCTCTGAACTAGAGGAGCACACTGAACAGCACCCAGTGTTAGTGCAGGGGTTTGGGGATGAACACAGCTGTCAGAACATTCACTCACCTTTTCTGGAGTCTCAAGAACTGCACAATGAGCCTCAGATGTGTCTTTACTCTGAGCTAGGATGTGTCAGTCACTGATCCCACAGAGTTACTGCACAACGCTGAAAGCCTTGCAGAGGCACAGACACCCATGAAGGAGCTCACCCTAGGCTGTTCACTAACACGTTCTTATTGTTTCCCCCGGACAGTGACACCAACAGACCCCGAACTGGGACTGGCCAACAGCGTGCGCTTTTTGGGATTAGATTTAACATCACAAAGTGCAGAAATAGCACTGTATGTGCTTTTTGCTCTTTCTGCAGTCGGAGTATTGGGCTTGGCTCTTCTTGTGTATAAGTATGGAAAAGTAGCCAAAAGATCCCAAAACATGGAACTTAGTAAAGTTTCTGCCTTCTGAAGTGTGTTTTGGTTTTTTTTAATAAAAAAAAGGAAAAGCAACCTAGTGCCTGTACTGCTGTAACTTTGTGCCTTGCCTTAGCCTGCTTCCCTGTCAAGTCTGTTACTCACTTATTTCCAGCTTCAAGATATGAAGGAATTTTTTTCTATGTTAAATGTCTCCAATATCCCCAGGCATTATTGATTCTTAAAGACAAAGTAAAATTGCTTGTTCCTATCTGCATAAGGATTCTGAACTTGAACTTTCATCTGTTCTTGCTTCATCATCTCCCCTTGGATGATGCAGGTCTCTTCACAGGATCTGATTGATGCTCTACTGCTGCTTTGCATTTTTAAGACAAGTTCATGTTTATACTGGTGAAAACTGATCTAGGAAAAGGTAGTTTTATTGCAGCTACTGTATTGGGTTCCCCCCCCCCTTTATTTCATATATCATATTTGCTGAATTATGGATCATAAATTCTTAAAAAAAAAAAAGGAAGTGGCCCTAGCTTTCCATATGTGAACAGAGTACAGTACTTTTAATGAGCTCTCCTTTACACAGGAATCCCAACCAGCACCACACTCCTGTAACATTGAGATCACTAACAATGAGATGCACAGTCCTTGTTGCAGGGCAGGGAAGGTTGATATCCTTCACTGTAGGAGGGCTAGGACCCTTCCTCCAAAAGAAAAGCTTCCAGGCTCTTGTGTTGCAGCTCTCTATTCAAACCATTTCTATTTTATGTGTTGGACTCACCTTTTTTCTTCCTGTACCACAGCCTGGACCAAGAACAGTATTTCAGATGTGTTTTAATATGAACAACTCCAAGTAAGGTAATTTTAAATTGGGACAAAAAGTTTGCCTGCTATATTTTAAATTTCAGCATACGATCCTAACTTCTTGCTCACTTGTGACACAAGTACTGCAGAAGAACTGCACAAGAGATGACAATTATGTTTTCTGGAAAATAGTTTATTGAGTGCTTGAGGAATTAAAAACTACAAGGTTTTGCTTGCAGTTGGTTGCAGGAAGCAAGAAGAAAATTAAACATAAATTAGTTACCTGATTTGCCACTTAATAGTGCTTCTGAAACCCTCATTTTAATCAGTCATTGCCTACCCTGACCATTATATTAATATCTGGCCCTTAAATTTATATAGCAGAATATTTATAGATTAAAAAGTGCCTTTCTATGGCTTAGAGTAATAATTATGAAAGCTGATGGAGACTTTCAGTCTTTTTAACTCTGCTTCTAGGCCTCAACTACACTCACTCCATTCTTCTGACTTCGGTGACTTTATTCCATACTCCAGGAATAAGAATTAAGTAAGTAGTTCAGTCAGTGTAAAATAAGCCCCACTTGTCCAGAAGCTTTAGTTGACTTAGATCAAATAAGAAAAAAAAGAAAGCCAGACATTGGTTACTGCGGTTACTCAAAACTACATTTGTTGTGTAGAATTTCCATTCCAAGTGTTGTTTTCATCTTCTCCATCGTCTTGAGTCCTCAATCTGTATATTTTGCCTTCTTTTTTGAAGTCTTCCCCCCGCTTTTCTACTACTCGTTTCCTGACAACTGCTTGCCTAGGGTACAAATGAGAGTGAAGTTGGAGTTTCCCTGCTAATAATTACACAAGAGAAGCAAATGCAATAAATAAATACAAATCACACGTCCTTCCTTCTGTTACTCCAATAAAAGTTTTCTTCAGCAACTTGTCTCCTAAGGCAGCAATGGCCCTGTGAAAATTTGCCATTTAGCAGTCAGAGAAACTGACAGAACCATATCCCCCCTGGAACGCCCCTGTCATTGAAGCGATACAAGGCTGCTCCCCATAAAAGGGCCTGGTAAAGGGGAGATCTCATTCTCTAGGCAATACAAAAACCTTAACTGTCAAAATCAGACTGCAGTTGCTTGAGTTTCTTGTACAACCCTAACAGTTTGACATTATTTTTCACAATGTTTATCTTCTGAACAATATCAGCTCAAGGGAAGCCCGCAGTTGTAGTGGCAGCTGAACTCCCTATGCATCAATGACTGCAAGACAATGCTTTTTGTGCTCCATAACTGGAAATGGGAACAAACAACAAGGAGCTTGATTAATCACACACATGAAAAACAAACCCTAGTCAGAGCTGCCATGCAGTTTACCAGCCACCAGGTTATGCCTTTTAAACAGGCAGAAAGGTGGTGGCCAGACACTACATGGAGAGGGCAGCAGTTAAGAGACAGATACAGCTCAGTTCCCCTCTACAGGATGGAAACAATCCCCACAAGCAGTTTGAGAAATAGCTGCCTCGAGCAGTTCTGATCACCTGCTTTGCTCTGTGCTGCTAGATGCCGAAGGACTTGAATGGTCTTGCTGATGAGCTGATCTCACAGTAGACTGTGAGGGCGGTGGGCTCGTAAACAGGAAGTTGCTAATAAATCTCCAAACCGCTAAGAGGGGATAAAGTATTGTGCCCAAGAACTTCCACAGATCACTGCCCGAAGCCTGAACAACAGAAGTAGCAGGTCTTCCAGCCTGGACACGAACACATAAAGCAAACTGGTCAAATTATAGTGTAGTCGTGCACTTGTAGACAGAGTACTTCATAATTTAGAAGCAGCTCAGCAGACACAGGAGAACTCCTTTGGTTACATGTTAGACAAATATCTAAGCCACCATTTATCGGCTTCAGAAGAAGTCCTCCTCCAAATCAGTCCTGACAAAAATTAATTTTGCAATCTTAGACATAGAAAAGACCAAAGTTCAAGCCAAATATTGTCATGGCTGACTAACAGCAAATACTCAGCTACAGTACTGCTGTTTGCAAGATCTTGAAAAGCAAACCAACCAGAGTCCAACACCTACCGGCAGCAACACTACTGAAGCACTGGGTGCTAACTCTAGTTCCAGTAACGTCTTTCCATAATCTTCTTTGGTAAACTCCCTTCTGGGAAACATTGTCGCCAGTGAAAAATTGCCGTAAGCATTACCAACCGTCTGTGAAGTTATAAAGAAAACATTTTACTCATAACTCTTCACTTACTTACTTTCAAACAAGTGCAGATTTGCCAGTTGAGTAACCCCTGCCACACTGACAACAGAGTTCTATACTAAACTACCCATCATCTTCACAGAGAGAAATGAAGGATTTTTCATATCCTCCTCTCTCTTACTAATGATACGCCACAGTAATACAATGGCAGTTGGTGGCACTGGAGAAGGCTGCTGCGAAAAACCCTGTTTAAACAAAAAGGAAAGTAGCTGACAACAATTTCACCAAGATCAACAACTAGTTGAGGCTACACCAAGCTGTAATCAGCAGGTAGCTGAGAAAATGAAACACCAGTTTACCTGTGCAGCAAACTGCCTTGCTTCTTCCAGCCGTGCTTCAGATGGGAACTGGTTAGTAAAGGAAGAGCCATCTGGGAGGCGGAACTGAATCCTGGCTATTGCACTGCAGGACAAGTATTAAGGTCAGTCAACACATGAACAGTTACAGAAAATACGGGGCTTTAGCATGTGGAAGAGAGGGACCATCGTCCTACTTATGGCAGCGCAGATGGGTTGTAGGTTTGGATGCACAGTTGATAACGACCTGCTTATATCTCATAGTGCATCTCCTCTGGATTTAGCAAAGTCCATCACCATTCAAACAAGATATTTACATTATCCATGCAAAAAAGTGAATAAGCAAATAAATGAAATACAAACTGTATTTCTTTTGTGTAGTCTGTATTACTTTTGTTCTTTTTTCAGGAAGTTGTATGAGGGCATAGACATTGAAGCTGGCTTGGCAAGTAATTTCTATATCCAACTAGCTATGGCCCATCATTACTGTTCAAGTATGTTCAAGTACTGTTCAAGTCTGTTTACCAGACTCATGGTGGCTCTGTAACTCCACATAAGGCATCTACAGGTTAGGATATTTCTTCAGACAGTAGTGTTGGGCAAAGCAGGAGTCAGCTCTGACACGGACAACTGATGAGCCCAATCAAGCCTTGCTGAATACAAGCCAGTTGTGCACCCAGCCAAACGGCTGGGTCAGGACCATGCTCCCCAGCCCCAGTTCTGACATTATCTAGTGATTCTGTCTAGCCATTATCTATCTATCGCATTCTCACCTTCTCTAGTTCCCCACCTAGCACAATTATACATGGTATTTAAATCAAAGATCAGTCTGAAAAAGCTCTTCTCTAACTACAATAACATACAAGGGAAGTTGGTTAGTGTTTCATAATCAGGAACCTCAAAAGGATGAAAGTTATCAGAGAGCTTAATTCTCATGTAAATAGCTATGGATAAATATTATAAAAGAAAGCCAACTTTATGTCACTATTTAAACAGTTCAATTAAGAGATTTAACATATGTCCTAGTCTATTAAAAGTTTTCTTTACCTCTCTCCCCAATTTTTCCCCAAATTCCTTCTCTATAGCAACTCACGTTCGCTGCTTTTGAAAAGCTTCTTTTCTGGCCTCTATTTCAGCCTGTTTTGCCTGAAGAGCTGCAGCTTTTGCAGCTTCTGCTTCTTCCTTTGATTTTGCAAAGCGAGCTGCTCTCTCAGCACGATCCTGTGGAAGGATCAAACAGAAATCTTAATTTTTACCATAAATCGTGGCTTCATATTCATTAAAATAGAGCGCTACGATCTGTACTCAGCTACACAGATACTAGCAGGCCATATGGAGAAGAGACAGTAGCACTGGGAAGAATTATTCACTGCCAAGCTGCACGATCTTGTGTCAGTAGCCAAGATGACACAATTTTCAACGCATCACTTCGTGCAAATAGTTGTTCATAGATGATCTTCCCATGCAAGTTTAACACTCCAGTTAATATCAAGGGGGAAAAAAAAAGTCTTATGAAAGTTACACAAATACAGTTCTAAGTATTCTAGGCCAAAACCCAGTAACGAGGAAGGATTTCAGTCGCTATGAACTGTTTATATCCACCTATGTACAGGCACTTATACAATCTTAGAAAATAATCCTCACCACCATTTTGAGATCACTGTTCTGCATGTTCCACAATTAAATACTCCCCATACTTCTGTTCCAGAACTATGCTTAACGGCAATTATTTTTGTTTAAATGATACTCCTCCACTGGACTCCAGCAATACAACAAAGTTGGTATGTTCATTCAGATAGAAAAGATCATCGTGAATATGAAAAGAGAAGCTTCATTTTATACATAGGAAATGCTACATAAACCCTAAACACATAAATTGTTACAAGACCACAGGATTCCAAACAGAAAAATGGGCAATCTGTTTCAAAGCTTCACCGAATGAGAAAATGTGTCCTTTCAGCACACCGGTGGCCCTTGTGAGAGAGAGCGAGCAGCAGCAAGCTATCTTACAGCATGAACATTTACCATTGCAATCTGTTGTCTTATACGTTCTCTAGCAGCCTTCTCTTCTGCCTTCTCCCTGTTCCTCTCCTCTAACATACGTTTGGTTAGTTCTTCTTCCTGCCGTCTTTTGTACTCCAACATTTCTTTACCAGTTTTTCTCCGTTCAATTTCTTTCTTAATTTCCTTCTGAATAAACAAAAGACATAAAAATTTGACTATGAAATTGCCTTGGACAAGAGTAAGACAAGACTGAGGTACATTTGATTAAAAGGAATTAAGCATTTATTCAAATTAGAGTATAAAAAAGTTACAAGCGGTTTTACATTTTTGTGTTACCTGTTCTTCTTCTTTCCTTCTCTCTTCTCGTCTTTCTTCAAGCTTTTTTGTTAGTCTAAATTTAAGAATTAAGTGAAAGGTCTTAAAATTGTGGTATCTGTTATTAACATTTTAAAAATTCAATGAAGCATTTGCAAACACTTGCAGAACAGAACATATGAAGATGAACAAGACCTGTAACGCAGCGCTAATACCCAGTGTAACAGGAATGAGTCATTCACATGTGGGTGCACAATCCACAGAAAGTGGAGAAGGTGATTCACCACCAAGTTTCCAACTTTTAATGGAGTTCTAACATATTCCTTCTGTCCTCTCCTGCTCAGTAAATGATGAATCCTAACATCTTAACATTGAACCAACTTTAAGACATAAAATAAGCAATACTGTTCATGATCTGTGGTAACAGAAACACTAAATCTCAATCTCTACTTAGCTATTTAAGCCATCTGGATTCTTTTGCACATCACTTCCTAAAATAGTAAGCAAATAATATATAGCACTGACATAGACACACATGCATCTGTCTCATCTATCCAGAAAGGTGCCTTAGAATAAAGATTGACTTAAAAACATAGTAATTTACAACATATTTAAGGCTGGGGAAAGGGCAGGCAAGACCAAACAACATGAGAAGTCAGATAATCAGAAAAATTGTTTGCATGGTAGCTGGTTTGCTTTTTAGAAATGAAAGTGGTAGAGTTTTGCCTCTGTTTTCCCCTGAAAGAAACACTGTAGGTAATGCAAATATGGTATAATTTAAGATTAATGAACATTTAAAAAAAATAACTTTGGCATTTATAGTAAGACATTGACTGCATTTTCTTATCAGTAGTAAGTAAAAGTTATATTTACTGTCTAAAATCTTTCAAAGAAAACTGCAATTAAATGTGAAAAAGTTTTAAAACATTTTTAGCAGTATAAATAATCCTGTTCACCAAGTATGTGTCCTGGTTTTGGGGAGTATATTACAAATAGTATCAAGTCTTACAGATGCTAAAAAAACCAATTCTATACACTAAATCTTGTGCTTCAAACCAAATTAACGAGTGAACCACGTACTGAATCAGATGCTTCTGGTCACCATACTTTTAAAATACTAGGAACTCATCAGACCTCATTACTGTTCACTGATCAAAAGAAGAGTCTCAGAATAGGATTCCTCTGGCTTTTTCAATATGCCTGGACTCCGAACAGTCATCAAACAGACAAGAAGAAAAAGACATAAGGTGCCATCTCTGTATAATACCTAAGTAAGCACTTTATGACCCCAGTTTCAAGTGCTTTCAGTTCAATGTTTTAACTCGTTCAAAAATTTACAGCAACAGATTGTCTGAATTCAGGTTGTATCAGAAGAACATTTATAGTTTTCCAGATTGCCCCTTTCTTTCAGAGTATGTGAAAAATGAGATTAATTTAAAAGCTGTTTTTGATTCAACACTAGTATTATCACAGACACACGAACAAAAATAGGACCACATAAATGTTTGCCATAGTAACAGAATGAGCACCAAAATCCTGTAATTAAGCCTGTTTGTTAAAAAAACCCACCAAAAAACCCAATCACACAAAACTGCCTCCTGAGGAACAGATACAATGCCTTAGGAAGTGTGCAAAAGAAGACTTGCCTTTCAACTTTGAGTGCCAGATCATTCACAGGCTGAGCATCACTCACTTGTGCATCTAAAGAATTAGTTGCTTCCTGGCTTGCTTGGCATGAATTTGCTCCATCTTCAAGTGATTCACAAGAATGTAATGCATAAGAGAAAAATAAGAGGTGTATTTCTTCTCATAAAGAATTATTACTGCTCATTGTTAGCCATAATTCCCAGCAACTTGGACATCTTAAGGAGATACCAAGTTCTGCTATTTAGACCTCCCCTATCCTCGAACAATTTGGTTTCAGGTTACTAACTTGAATAAACTTTTTAAATTGAATGCTAGTTCGAGAAAGTGTACACTATTTTTACTGTATTATAAACCATAGATTTCTCACTCATTAAAACTGAGCACAATGAGAAGTTATTATTCCTTCTAGACTGGCAAGAAGCATTCTGGGATTCCCATGTTATTCTTCAAGTCTACTCAATATATTGCCTTTTATGTACAATCATATAATGACTTAAGCAAAGGAAAACTATTTCAAAAGCAAATTAGCTAGCATTTGTGTAAAAATACATTACCAGCAGAAGGTCTTATTGTCTCAGACACAACAGGCTCAGGAGAGTCACAAAACTCTGCTGCTCTGGATTGCGTATTTTCTGGAGCACTGTTAGACTGAGAGGAGGGACACGGAGCAGATGACTGACTTCCACTTTCCAAAGACTGCCCTTTTACTGTGTGCATCTAAGAAATTGGGGAAAAAAAACCCAGACTATGAAACTTCAAATATGTTCCACAAGTTCAAAGGTCAAGACTAAAGAGAATCAGACCTGTTTAAAATATAAAACTATCACATATTGTTGAGCGATGCAATCGGACATTTCATATCTTTCCTTATTTTAGTCTTACACTAGAAGTGATAAAACTGCCTACATTCCTATTGTATTCCATAGCATAATTTTATAATTCCACATTACAAAACCATGTATGAACTTTAGTGAAAGAGTAATTGGCAAGTCATTCCACTTTATGGTACATCATTCTTGATGTAGTGCTTCAATATTTTCGGTATTAAACAGATGATCTGAAACAACCTGTGAAACAAAAATGAATGGAGCTCTTTTGCATAGTGCTTTCCAAGCTGCTCAATTTGTGAACTGAATTAAGTTTGCAGATTTTGTTGTTAGAAGGATCTAGAACCAATAATAAAGAATTCCCCAAGGCACATGCTGTGGGCCAGTGACATCTTTTGTCTTGAGCATGTGAGCACACCCAACTCAGTCTGAAAGTTCCAGTCTGTCAGCAAGCGTTACCTGTTTAACTTTATGGATTCTGGTAACAAGCTCTTCCACAGAAACGCTGCCAGCAATTACTTCCAGAGGGATTCCATTGTCTCCTATAAAAAAACTCGATGGAACACACACTACAGGATCTGCACAGCAGCAGTTAAGGGCAACAAACCACAAAAGCTTATAAAGTAATTTAAAAGGAAAAGCAGAAGTCCTTCCTACAGAACCTTCCAGCCCAATGTTCTAACTCCACCTAGTTGCCAGTGGCAGTGCCAAGGGAGGGAGGAGAAAGACACTAACAAAAATGCTGGCAAACATTACATGTAACTGATCAGCATTTCGTCTTTTCTTTGAAATGGTTTAAACCAAAATATGTTTCTCTAGCACACATGTATCCAACCACTCATTATGCTCTGTCTTGAAAGATTTTGTTTCAGTGTCAGGCAATATCTTATATAGACAATATGAATTCTTTAGAGCGTTAAGAAAATCAAGTTAAGGTACTGAATTCCCTTTTTCAGCAGCATAGAGAATTCCTGAGCTATATGCAGCGATCTACTTAAACTTAGGCAAGATGTTTACCTGGTCCACTACTTGTTCTTCCTCCTCTGTATCTCTGAACTCCAGCTAATAATTTAAAGTTCTGCTTGTTTGTTTTCTAATGCTGATTAGCAATACCCGTGGGTTATTTTCTTTACACAAAGCTTTGGATAATTTTCTATTTGGAGATTTACATAGGATTAACATTAAAAAAACCCAATTTGTTCACTTTCTCTAAGAACTGACAGCAAGTTGAATACATAGATGGTATCTTTTAACTACACAGTTTATTGCATATTTTTGTGCCATGAGAATTATTTTGACTAATGTCACTTGTACATGCTTTTCTTAAGAACAGTATTAACTTGTGAAGAGCAATTAGCTGTAACCATAATGTAGCATCCGAACTGATCTCAAAGGATACAAATTTGAGAAAACTGCAGGCATGCTTCACTGTTCAGAAGAAAATATTTGTTTAGGAGGAGCAATCACTTTGCAACAACTTTAAGTCTTTCATCATAAAAATAACTGTTCTACCACACACAAAACTATTTAAATACTTGAGAGAACACTAAAAGCAAATGTGCATTGCATCTTCTCATTAGCATTTTGCGTAAGTGTTGACATGGTGACAATCCCTGGTTATCAGAGTTGACTATGTAAGATTTAGGGCAACAGTGCTAAGAAGCAATTCAGGAAAAAGACATCTAGACTATTGAGTGCAAATAATATAGTAAGTCTAATAAAATGTCTATAGAATGTCTACAGAGTATTTCAAAATAATACCATTTTTGGGCACATCAATGTACTTTCTGCACATGGACTGGAACACATACACATAAAAAAATAGTTGAGTAATTTACCCAGAAACTTCAATGGTTCTCTATTCTGTGTGTTACAGTAGAGTCAAACACGTTTTCTGCGGGGCTTTACAGATTTTTATCTTTCTGAATTCATAAGAGTTTTTAAATTTGTTACATAACTTGGCAAATCAAGACCTGCCGCAAGGGTACTCGCATTTTGATTCCAGCTTTTTTACATAACTTTTGTGTCTCTCCCTGTTGCAAAAGGACAACCTCAAGCATTCTTTTACTAATACTGAAATACGGTCTGAAATACATAACAAATATTCTGCAGAACACAACAGTAAATTTGGAATTTTCTCAGGCTCTAGAGGCTTTAGGAGTGCTGAATTCACTTATGCTCAGGAACCCTGTATTTATACTAGTTCCAAATCAGGGCGAGGACTTCAAAAGCCTCTTACTCTCATCATCATCAATGGAAGATTGTATAAGAGACAGAATAGGATCAAACCTTTTGGTGTCGATTTTAATAGCAACAAAACTGTCTGAGGCAGCTTCAGTCACCTTCTCATCTTCCCACCTTGCAGCCATCTCAGTAGATTGTTCATCATCACCTGCAAAATACAGCTCACATGTGAAACTAAAACACACCTCTCTGGTCTGATTTTAGTTTGATTCAATTGCTTGAAATCACTGAGAGACACTTGTGATTATTTTCAAGTTAGTTTATAATTTTTTTTTTTTTCATAATCTGGAGACAATTCGCTCCAGCTGATTTCCCTTGCTAACATGCCAAAAACCTAATACACCAAAAATCCTTGCCAGCCAGCAAGCATGTAGCTTGCAGTCATTTAGCTGCATGGTAGCTGGTTCAAGGGAGCAGAGACTGGCCTGATTGCATCACCTAACTGCACAACCACCAAAAGGCTTGTTTTCCATGTTAGAGAGTATGCTTATGCTTCAACATTGTGCTTATATGCTCATAACGTGTAAGCAGATCCCACAGCACAGTCAGAGGGAACAACTGCTTCTCCCTGACATCAAGCTTGACCTGCTAACATGCTAAAACTATCCACTGCTTACCCCTCATTACAAATGTAATTATGTATTGGTACACCAGCTGCTAGTAAGTAAAACACTCTTTGGAAATACATCATTCAGCAGGCAAGGTTTCACAGTTTGATGGTGTTAAAAAACCAACCACAAAAAACCAAAAAGCATTTATTTGCAGGATTATTTCTAACTTTTCCTGACATGAACAGTAAGAGTAGGAAGGGAGAAAAAGGAGTGAGGAGCTCACAGGAACAAGAGTAACAGCAGAAGAGGAGCTACTTAAGGAAGGGAAACTGAAAAAGTGCTCTGGGGCCACAGATTCAGAAGTGTTATTTTAATCAGAGGAAACAACATCAATCGTACTTTTACCTTCCAAAGCACCATTTTAGTGAGGATTTGGGTTAATAAAAACATTCCGATGAATATTAACCATCTTTCAACAAGTGAACTGGTCTGCAACCATGTGTTTATCTTCAATCTGTAATACTTCCTAGCAGCTTGGAATGGACTGTACTCTTGATGAAGAATTTGAGTCACAAGTATAGGAGTATAGTAGTCCATTATTCAATGGCAACAACAAGCCACTTGTTTGTTCCATCCCAGTTGCCATTCCATGCAGCATTTTTCACTTGTTAAAGACCAGGAGTTATAAGTGCAGTCCCCTGCTGAAGCACTGCTGCTGTAAGGCCATGACGTCTGGCCACAAAGCTGCTCAGAGACGCTTATCAAAAACACACCAATTTTGGGTAGTGTTTTCCAACCATACGTATTGATTTTCCCCTCAAAGCACCAGAGCAAGTATGAAAGTATTCATCTCTATTTACGATTATTCTATATGAGCAAGTAAATATTTAGGATATTTTACAGAGGAACCTTTTCCTTTAAGTGCTTCCAACTGTGGTCAATGGATGCAGCTGTTCTGACAAGAGTGGTCTGGCCTCCTCCCCCATTTCCAAATGCTCGGAGACAGACAGCTGCTTCACAACACACTTTCTAAAGGACATGTGCTCATCCGATTAGGCTACTAAAAATATCTAAATACTTGCCTAACACTAACTTCCATACAAACAACTGCTGTAGGAAAAGAATGCGGAAAGACACAAACAGGTCAGAGACTGTTCACAGTACAGACTCCGAGAGATGTGACCTGTGAATGAAAACGCTCATAACTCACACTTTATAAAGCTCTATGTCATGAAGCATGGTTTAATATTGTGACTACCCACAGAATGGTTGCTTATTCCCATGCACCTATTTGTTTTGATAACCCTTTCTCATTTGGGGGTTAAAGTTTATCTATTACATTTTGTAGTGGTAATTACATCCTGAAATGAAAACTGGCAGGTCACAGGAAAAGCATCAGAAAAGTCAAGAGGTTACGCTGAACATAATTTATAAATCTGCTAAACACAGCGATCACAACCGCCTCAGAATTCTAGTCCCAAGATTCTCAGATTTCTTACTCTTCTCAAACAAAAGCATTGCTTTATTTCACTTAGTGGAAAGACCCGTACACAATTCACAGTCACACTTGCTCATCTCTTAAATTTGGTAGGGTAAATTTAGATATCTACACAGGGAATATATATCCATCATTTCTCAAGTGATGCAGATAACTGGAAGAGACTTTCTTTCTACAATGATTTATTTCATGTTCGAGAAACTTACTCAAAACCATCACAGGTTGTCAAAAGACTTTAATTACCCTATTCCTCAGCAAAAAGTGTTTTCCTTTCAGAAGGAGAGAGGTAAGCCCAGTTGACTTAATGTCCAACATTTCATAACGAGTCAGTAAGAGGAAGGATTGCCCATTCTGGAAGTGAGAGGGCCAGGACATTAAGCTGTTCACCTCCTCCTCCTCCTTTGCATCATTTCACATATTTAACTTGATACAGCTTGGAAGTTTTTTCTCTCCCCTCTTCATTCTTCATGTTTTTCACTGCTGAAAAGCACTTTTTATGAGTAGCCTGGTATTTCCATCTTCAGAACATGTCTAACTTTTGGAAAGAATAATCTTAAACACCTCAGTCAGAACAGAGGAGGTATCTGAGGAGGTTTCATATCCAAATGAACAATTAACTTTAGACTAGTAACTCAGATAACAAGAGGCACTTTTTAACTGCAGGTTGACCAGGTACAGACCAGCTCCCCTCAAGATGCCAGTGACACTCACCAGACCCGTTTCAGTATCAGCAATTCTTTTTCCCTGTGTTGCAGCAGGACCTACTAGCAAAAGTTACTTTGATGCCACAAAGTAACCCATTTGTTCCCCAAACTTGCTTTGTGCGTACAGAAGCTTCTAACCAAAACATCTCGTCTTAGTATTTAAGATCAGTTTTGTAAGGCAGACATGCTTCACTTCACGGTCCCTGGAGAGCATGGAGCAACTCCTGTCACAACTTCCGGTGAACTCAACAGGATCTTTAATATGCTTACACAACTGCGTCACCAGAACACGCTGGGAAGGTTTTAAAAACGGCACTAAAAAATGTTAGGACTGTAGCTGCAAACAAAAACATTAAAGAAAAAGCCGTCTGAACAACATGCAGTTGCAGTCACAAACACCACCTCATTGTTAAGATAAATAGCCACATTATTCCTTGCTTGACTGGAAAATATTCTAGAATCAGAAAGCATAATCCTGTTCTTCATTTTCTAGCGCTTGTTTAGAGAAGTGCAGTGAAGAGGGAGAGGGACAGGCAGGTGGTAGCAGAATCTAAACAGAGATTGGACCTACCAGAATTCAGTAATTTTTGTCACTGATTTTTTTCCGCTTATTTTTTGTCTCCATACACATTATTGGACAAAGTGTACAAAACAAAACAGAAACACTGGACACTTCTGAAAGCGTAGTTTCCTGCTTAGAAAGCTGCTTCCAAATGCTTGTCTCCAGCACCTGTGGGCAAGCGCAAGGCTACCATCACCACCAACTGTGCAGTTCTGAATAGGGATCTAACCAAACAACAAACCCCATCTCTGCTAGCAGAAAGACAGATTGTTCTTTCAGCATTCGGCATCCCTCGAACACACCTGCTTCCACACATGGTAAGAAAACATGATCATGGGCTTCCCAATTCCCTTTCCCAGCAGGCATAACAGAACTGCTTTGTGACAAGCTTCGTCACAGGTCAACTGCCCCGATCCCACCATTCCCAGTGTAGACCAGAACGCAGCAGAACTCTCCAACTCCCATTTTGGAGATGTGGCCACCCAAAGTAACACTCCTTCTTTTTCAGGACTCAAAACCAAACAAATCCTTACAGCAAACTACAATATCAAAACTTGGTTACATTCCTGCAATTATAGATTTATCTTCACTCCGTGTATCTACACATTCCTACGTCCACCTAGTCAACATTAACAGCTAAAAGAAAAGGCCAGTTTTGTGTATGATTTTAGTTTCCTAAAAAATACTGAAAATAAGTTACAACGTGCACTTCTCAACCCCTGACACATGTATCAAGCTCAAAATACTCATAGGTACTGAGTTACCATTAAAAAAAAAAAAAAATTTTTGTGTTGGGCTGTCCCTGGCTGGATGCCAGGTGCCCACAAAAGCTGCTCTACCACTCCCCTCCCTCAACCAGACAGGGGAGAGAAAATAAGGCTCACGAGTGGAGAGAAGGACAGAGAGATCAGTCAGCAATTACTGTCTTGGGCAAAACAGACACAACTTCGGGAAATTAATTTATATTTATTGCCAATCAAAAGTCAGAGTAGGATCATAAGAAATAAAACCATATCTTAAAAAAAATTAACAAAACCACCTCCCCCACACCTCTCCCTTCTTCCCAGGTTCAATTTCACTCCTGATTTTCTCCACCTCCTCCCCCTGAGCGGCACAGGGGGATGGAGAATGGGGCTTGGGGTCAGTTCATCACAACGTTGTCTCTGCCGCTCCTTCCTTCTCAGGAGGAGGACTCTTCGCACTCTTCTCCTGCTCCAGCATGGGTCCCTTTCATGGGGTCCAGCCCTTCAGGAACAGACTCCTCCAGCGCGGGTCCCCCATGGGGTCACAAGTCCTGCCAGCAAACCTGCTCCAGCATGGGATCTTCTTCCATGGTTCACAGGTCCTGCCAGGAGCCTGCTGCAACGTGGGCTTCCTACGGGGTCACAGCTTCCTTCAGACACATCTCCCTGCTCTGGTGTGGGGTTCTCCACAGGCTGCAGGTGGATCTGCTCCACCATTCACCTCCATGGGCTGCAGGGGCACGGCCTGCAGGGAAACCTCTGCTCCAGTGCCTAGAGCACCTCCCTGTCTTCTGCACTGTCCTTGGTGTCTGCAGAGTTGTTTCTCTCACATATTTTCACTCCTCTCTCCCAGCTGCTGCTGTGCAGCAGGTTTTTTCCCCCATTCTTAAGTACGTTATCACAGAAGCACTACCACTGTCACTAATCGGCTCGGCCTTCGCCAGCAGTGAGTCCATCTTGGAGCCGGCTGGCATTGGCTCTGTTAGACATGAGGGAAACTTCTGGCATCTTCTCAAAGAAGCCACCTCTTCAGCTTGCCACATAAACCCAATACGGAGCATTTGAAACATCCAAGAAATTTAGTAGAGAACTTTTAATTCTGAATAGGGAGTTGGGGGAAAGATCAGCCTTTACACAAGTCCCAGCTCACTATGTCTCACAGGTGAAGATGTCAAGTGTTGCAAAATGCCTGTGTCAGGAAGCTTTTTCACATTTACCACCTGGCTTTCCACTGAATTTTGTACAACAGGCTATGATCATCTCATTATTGACGATGAAGTCAGAGAGCTATGAGGTAGGCAGCTGTAGGTAAACACACTAAAGTATGTTTATGAAAAAAAATTAAAAATGGTAAAATGCTCTCACAACATAGCTCCCACCTGCCATCGTGATTCATGGGCTTTAATATGCTGCCTTAAAGCTTGCATACACTACCCCATCCCTTCCTCCAACACCAGCACAGCATGTTGTGGGCTGAGAAGACCTTGATTTCTAGCAGTATGTTTAATATCCAGTAGAAAATGCTCTTCTCCAAGTACAAGGAGAGTTGTGTCAACAAAGGAAATTAACCGCACTTTACTTTTCTGTTCACATCCCCTTTGGGAGTGAACTTCTCTCCTTGAAGCTAAGCAAATCCCACAGTTCAATAATCCTTAAGGGAACAGCATTAACCACATGTTTCGCATGGTTTTTTCATGAAGTGTCTGAAAAACTTGAAGCCACAAGCACTTCGGGCAATAGCAAAAACAAAAGAAACAACATACGCCCACACAAAAATACAAGAAGAAAGTTAAAGAGCCTGTCTAGTATCTTCCTTTCCCTTTACCAATCCTCATTTTTCCAGACAGGAAGGCGACGTACTCAAACACAATGCGAGTTCCTATAGGTTTCAATTACCGTCCAGACAGAACAGCACAAGGAACTCGGAAAAAAAAGGACACTGTACGCTAAGAAAGTTATCAGCGGTAAGAACTGAACGCAGCCTTATGAAAGGCAAAAGGGAAAAACGGCATATCGAAACAACTAATTTCGCTGCCCGAGAGCAGTGTGTGAAGCCGCGATACATCGTAACAGGGGCAAGGCCAGGGGGCTGGGACACCTCCACCGCCGCCACGCACCGCCGGGCCGGGCAGAGGGGACTCGTACTGACACAGCAGAAATTCCAGCTCGGCGGGAGGGGGAGGCGGGCAAGCAACAGCTGGCGAAGGCGCTGCGGAGCCTCCGGCAAGCTCCGCCCGCAAGCGAGCGAACGAGGAGCGCCGGCTGACAGGGCCGCGGGCAGCTGGGCCCACCCGACGGGGAAGGCTGCGGGCAGCGGCACTCCACGGGGCAGCGAGCGGGCCGGGAACTGCGCTCTACCTGGGCGCCGCCGCAGCCTGAGGCCGGCCCGGCCCGGCCCAGAGACCTGCCTAAGCGGCGGCTGCTTTTGATCCCCTCCGGCCCCGGCGGCGAGGCGGCCTCAGGCGCTGTGTCAGTGCGGGGGCGGGCAGGGCCGGGCGCCCAGCACCGCCTCCCCTCCTCCCCCCCGCCGCGGCCGGGCCGTACCTGACACGAACACGACGAAGACCGAGCTCCGCTGCTTGGCGGCGGCGATGGCGGCCGGGATGGAACCGCCGAACCACATCATGGTGCCGCCGGTCCCGGGCGCTGCGAGCCACCGCCAGGCGCATGCGCCGCCGAACTGACAGCAGATCGCGCGCGTGCGCCGGCCGCTGCCCGACGTCGCCTTCTGATTGGTGGCGGCGCGCGGCGCGCGCCCGCCCTCCGCCACGCGCGGGGTGGGGCCAGATTCGCCTCAGCCGGCTGCGGTCTCGTGGCCTCGTTCCCTCGCGTGTGTCAAGGGCAGCGCCCCGCCCTCAGCTGTTCCCGCCGCAAACCAAACCGGCTGAGGGCAGGGGGAAAGGCGTCCACGCCTCTAGGGTGTGCCTCGTGGGCCCCGGGGCCTGTGAACTCTGGCCCCGGCATCCACCCTCGGGAAGTCAAAGGTGCGACAGAGCGGAAAAATGATGGCGGAGGTAACTGTTGCACAGAAATCCGTGCTGAATATGTTAAAGGCAGAGAGTGTGGCGCACAGGTCCTCCGCGAGAGGCAGGGGCTGAGGCCAGGACATCCGCCGTGCTTCCCGCTGAGCCAGGCTGTGCACAGGGTGGCACAGTGTTCACGGCACAGCCCGAGCAGCCAGCCTCTCTGACGGACATCTCACAGCAACAACAGCAGGACAGTTTCTTTTGAGTGCTTTGATGATAACATCTGGGAGAAAATGCTGCACTTCAGCTTTTTTGACACAATTAGGATTATGTGTTCTGGGTAACTATTGCTAGGGCCAGTACCATCAACAGCCAAAAAATACACAGTCCCGAAGCCTGAAAAGTTTTTCACTGTTGTACTTAGTGTAACCTGGAGAGTCACTGGATAATGACAAATAAAACCCTACAAAGCCATAGTGAAAAGAGGCAAATCAATGTTAACATTATACAAGAAATGGTTTTACCTTTCTCAGGGTGCAATGAGGAAAACGTGTCGCAGTGATGACGCTCACTGGGTAAGCTCTGCATACACATGTAATGCATCTCTTAAAGAAGTCGCCGTCAGATCACTATAGCTTTTCTGCTGATGTGGTACTGTCTTTTTTTAATTTTCTTTCTTCATGGTACAATACAGGTTTATGAACAATGCCAAAGGTTGGATAGGATTAAATTAAACTATAAATGTTTTGGAGATGGACAAAAAGACATCTTTGCTATGCACGTGCATGTGGAGGAGGAGGTTAGGTTGTCATGTGTATTAGTACCTTGAGCTCTATGAAGAATTTGGATATGTCACACTATTTCCAGCAGCTGTAGTTTGCATTTATTGCATCTCATTTGAAACTCTAAGTTGGAAGCCGAGCTGCATGAGTGAAGTGTTGAACACCATACGTTTTGGAAATTATTTTGCAAATATGATTTTCAAAAATTTCTGCACCACTTCAAGCTAGAAGGAAATTTTGTTTAAATATGAAAGAAGGGCTTCCCAGTAGCTGGTTAGGTAACTTGTGAGGGTGTATAATCTTGTACATCATCAGGAACTATTTCTATTACATTGTCAAATAATTAAAAATATAAGTGTAATTCTCTAACTGTAGGGTCACTGAGTTGCCACTGTTGCACGTGCCCTTGCTGCTATAATTAATCTGAGATCCCCCAGAGCAGGTGTCCCTGGGAAACCACAAAGGTTTTCGATTTGTAGGGCTAGGAGGAGCAAGCGGTAACTAGCAAGTAGAAAGTTTTACTGAGAAATAAGAAAAATAATTTGATAACTGAAGCATTACCCAGAATCCAGTTCCATGATGTGCTGCCAAGTCCCTGGCTGACTTAGGCAAATGGCTTTACACATAGAGAGCATTTGTAAGGTTAGACAGATCAAATTGGGTGGGTTGCACCACCTCAAACGTGTTTTCAGCAATTGGTATGGGAAACAATGCAAGACAGCTATTTACGTTTTAGGAGATTGATTCCTCCTCCCCCCCCCCCGCAACAGTACAGATTTACTTGGATTAAAAAAGGAAAATATATTTTTTAGGCAATTACTTTCTTTAATTGCACTGTTGCTTCATACTAACTTCATTAAGAAATCAAAGTAAAAAGGCAACAAATGTGAGTAAACATGGAGACAAGCTGGGTTATATTTCCTAGTAGGTGTAAATCAATGTGATAGACTGTCGTAGCACATGTAATACTGCTGTTTCTTAGAGTAACTAATGTGGAAACTGTAAGAAGGGCATGGCTGTGCTACATACTGATCTCCCTAATTAACCCTACAACTAGTGCAAAAGTCAGGATATTAGAAAGAAGCAGAATGCCAGTGTGGCCTCTTGAGTTCAAACTGAGGTCCTCTGTAATTCAAGTATAATGAGCAATATTGCTGCCTCGGGTTTTCTGAAGTTAGCTGACAGGTATGGGAACTCAAATGTAACTGATGGCTTGGGCTGAAGCTAGTCCACCCTGCAGCCAGGTTCTAGCATGGCTTCCACCGCTGTTGTACCTGCGGCTGAAAAATGTCACTACTGATACCATCAATCCTTAGTCTAATTCAGATTCTCAGTTGCCTGGGGTATGGGAACTGAATTTAGAATAAACCTTATTGTTCAGCATTCTCCACAGTAGCACAGCGTTATTTTTATAATTTGTACAAGTTTTAAAAGCATACAACTATCAGCAACATACAGATTTTCCTATATAGCTCTTTGGTTTACAGCACTAGTTTTATCTGACATTGAAGTTTCTCTTCAGAAGTGCAGAAGCAGTTCAGCGCAGTTGCAGGCATCCCATGTAACAAATAGGCTGAGACTGAAAACTGAAAACACTACAGTGTTTGTGCCCTGGACCAAATTTTAATACTTAATCATCTCTTAAGCAAGATCTACTTTCAACCTGACAAATTTTGACAAACGGCAATCACCGCAAAACATCAAGTAGTTACCAGCAGGATAAAAAATAAACCTTGCCAATAAGGAGCTGCCAAATAGAGACGGGGCCAAACTCCAGCCCTGCAAGCACGAACACACAAGTCAGACACTGGACAAAAAGGAGGCTCATACAAGTTGTGATAGGAACACAAGGCAGCCAGGAGGCAACTTCATTTACACTGGACCTTGCGTCTGAAGTTTTCAGATGTGAATAGTGTCTTTGCTTTCAGGTTCCAGAGTAAAAGAACCTAAAGGGACTTAAATTTCAGTATGTTTTGGAAATGAGGGCCTTTAAGGGTTCTGTCTACTGAGAAATAAGGCTTCCAAAATGAAGTCACATTGACTTCGTGCACTTTAATTTTCTACCTGTTGACATCAATAGCCAAAAATACCCAAACCCAAAACATTTTAAATGTGAATAGGAGCAGGACATCGAATAGAGGCACGGCACATCAACCTTCATGAAGACTGAGCTGTAGAAACACTGAACGGATTGAAATAGATCCTTTCTCAGCTAGGTATGTATAAAAATTCCAGCTACAATAATTTTTCATGGTCTGTAACATAAAAGTGGTTTGATCAGTTTTCTCCAAAAGTTCATATAAACATTCTTGCCTCAGGGCTAAATACAGGAAATTACAGCCCACACCAATTTTCTAGGGAAAAAATACGTCATGGCGCTAAAATAGGTATTTGTAAAAGTTAGTTGCAATTTTAATGATGATTCCCTTTCAGACACCCAAACAAGTTAGCACAAGATTAACTCAAAACAACAGACATGTCAAATGTGAAATTTTAAGGCAGAAATGAGTGTCATAGCATGACAATATAACTATTTATTCCACCTCAAGAGGAAGTGGCTTGTGTTACTAGATAGGGAGAACATACAGAGCTATTAGAATAGCACAAGAGAAGAAAAACGGTCTTACTGTGAAAGGCACGTTGGGTACTGAAGTACCTTATTTGATTCATCAAGCTAAACAGCTCTTCTCATGCTTTGACAAAACTGAACTCCATCTACATACTGCTGTTCTGGATCTTGAAACGCGATGTGTGTGCTACAGGGCAGTGGGAAAGGTAGACACCTAAGTGCTGCAGTCTTCAGTACACCATGGTGCTAAATTTCTTTCTTTGTAGATGTTCCGCTACTTTTACATCATTTTCTGAGTGTGCATGTATGAGTGAAAGAAAAGGACTTCAGATTATAATAGGTGAAATTTGCTCAGGGAGGAGTCTCAGGTAAGATGCCAGACATCTATTACCAGCATTTCACTTTATACCAATCCAGCCTTACTGAAACATGAGGCACACAAGGCTGTAGTTTGGCAGCTGTGTGGAGTAGATTCATGGGTGGGCTCTTGTGATCTACCCAAATCCAACCTCAGGTCCATTTGGTTTTGAGTGTTCCCAGAGTATGGAGCTTAAATTTGTTTTAATTTTGAATTACTGTTTTCGCTGTAATATCACAAATAACACTGCATCTGTTCACAGTTCAGGGATGCATTTTACACAGTGATATAACTGTATTCATTAAAAATTAGAATCAAGAAATAGTAGCCTTTGGTGCTAGATTTATTCAGCTTTTCTCGTTATTCTTCTAGTGCTATTTCCTCAGCTTTAAAAATTATAAGACATGTTCCCAACCAACAGAAATGTCTTAAATTGCTGCAATCTAAGTCCCCACTCAATTCCTTTTGCCACTATTTGCTTTAAAAACAGCTTTAATGTTAAAATGACAGGAAGCTCAAATACACTAGACTAATAGATTTGTTGAGAACACTTAAGAGTGGTAGTTCTACACAGGTCTATTTCATGCCATAAAGTGCATTCATTTGCTTTCTAGAACATGATCCAAAACTATAGAACAAATCTGCCAGGTTTTCGTACACAGTCCCTAGGCTTGTGTGTTCTAAGGAACCAAAAGGGGCAGAAGTGTAAGAACCAGGAAGGTACAGGTGGCCTTGGTGAGATGAGTTTACAGCCTGATCACTTACTAGAGACAGAACAAAAGAGCACAAAATCAGGAATGAACAAGACCATAAAGCAGATACATGAATTCTGTGCCCACTCTACGCTGTGACAGTTCCGAAGTCCTGTGTGGCTGTAGGGCCTGTATCTGCACGTCCAGATCAAAAAAAATGTAACTGCCCCTGTTTAACACAGGAAAACATACTGGTAAGGGTGACCTGCCTCTAGCAATTGCAGCTAAGTACCAGATTCTGGATAAGAATACAACTGGCTTATTAAATGTTTTTTCTTCTAGGGCAATTTGTGCTCAAGTTTACAACTTAATTGGTAAGAATTAAATATTTGCTGGGCCTTGTTCATTAAGAAACTCTCATTAAGTTTTCTTCTATTATTATGGGGAAGTTTATTAAACGAAGCAGGTCATGCAGCATCCTTTGGAAATGGTTTGATTTGATGTTAGATTTAGTTCTTAGGTCATTCAGAACAGATGGAAGCTCTCAGCAATTGACTACACCTCTACATCTATGCAAGATCTTGTCCTGGAATGCATTAGCCACAGGAGGCAGCTGCCTCTCATAAGTTGTGACCCCTGTCATTATAAACCTTTAATCTGCTAACTACTTCTACAGGATTAAATCCATAATCTTAAACCGGCCCTGGACACTGGCAGAGGCGGTGACAGAACATGTGCATTACTCATGTTATCTCTATGCTGTTCAGAGGACAGAAATATCATCATCTAAGTTAGTGTCCTTATTGTCTTTGTTTTTGGGTGCAGTAAACTACAGCAACACAATCTAAGGAGGAAGAAATACGTCCCCTTATTAAACTAATACATTCAGTCAAGTAGCAGCATAAGCACTCAGGTGCCAAGAAGTACCTTTTAGAAAAGCAGACAGGGTAAACAGATTTGTCATTTGGCTAAGGGCTTGAAGCTGAACATCTTCCCCCATTTTAGGTGAGCATCTGAGTGCAGGTTTACTGTTAGTCATGTAAATACCTGTTGCTACAGCATTTTGCAAAATCAAGTCCCATACACCTGATTTATTAGGTTACATTATTCCCAGACAGGTCACTTTTCTTCCAAGGACTTCGATTGATCACATGAAGGATTTAAGAATTGAACATGCATAAGACTCTTCTTGTCACTCCATGTGTTTGTTTCGTTGTTCAGGGGTAGGATTATTTTATATACAAGATGCAAGTTAATGCTGGTTTAGGCACCTAAACTCTTATCCTCTGTAAAATGTGTTTTTAAACATAATGTTTACCTTGAGTTTCCACTTATAGAAGTTACAAACACATCTTTTACAAAGCAATAGCCTTAAGAAGGGAACAAGTAGTTGCTTGTCCACACAGCAAATCAGTGCCCGACCTAAAAGTAATGAACCAGAAGCAACCCCTGGCATTGTCTGATCAGTTTCTCTCTCTTCTTAATTATATAGGAAAACATTTAAAATAATGAGGGGCAGGATAATGTAAATAAATCTTAAATGTTCTCTTCAAGAAGAGGAACAGCAATAGTGGTTCTTTCATTAAGTTCTAGTCTTTGTGTTTATTTTTGAGGTCTTTTCTCACATTTGAAGGGATCCAGACCATTAATATGTGTTCATCCAGGTTTCACAAGACTCCTAGAAGTTTAAACAAGTGCACTGAAAAAGTTTGTGTTTGTAAACATTTATTTTCTTGAACTGAAAGAGGCTTGCATCAGCACACATTGTACAGCCTTGCAAGTTACACAAATTGAAAAAAGTTTGTTTCATTTATGTGCAATGAATCTTTATTGTCCAGTGAGCATCTGCAAATGATGAAAAACTTAAACCATTAAAAAGGTTTCCAGCACTTATCAAACACAATTATCTTAGCGTGAAAAGGAAGAGAAAGAGATCCATACTGGTGGGAACACAATAAAGTGCAAACATTTTGTCACTTGTGAAGATACATTTTTAGTTTCTTCACACTTTTGCTAAAAAGAAGAAATATTAAAATGTGATTCAGTGAACATTCTTTGTAACCTATTCATATTCCCCTTTAAGTAATTATTAAACTTGTTGGATCAGAAGCAAATCCTTCAAGGGTACAACCTACTTGTAATTTCTTTTGATGTTGCTTGAATGAATCTCAAAAGAAAATGACCATCTAAGGAGTTAGTTAATTTTTTTTTTCTTAACAAAAAAGAAAAAAAAAAACCACAAGGGAGAAAGAACAGGTTAACTTGGAGATTTGGGGTAGTTTCCTAGAAAATGAATGTAATTCCTTGAAAATGGCTCTCTTTTCCCCTCCACCAATCCTCAGGTTCCTGCCTTGGAATGGACAGCTGTGTGCTGGCTGTGAAAAGGGATTATAAAATACAAATCTGAATATGGATTTTTTTTTTTTTTTAACGTTTGCTGTACAATAGAACTTTGGATCTGATACAAGAATTCAAAAAATATAAAACAAACTACTATAAAAGTAGGGGGCATTTCAACAGCATTCCTTATAGAAAGCTGCCTGTCTCAAAGATGATTCCTTGCTATTGTCTGGGATTAACTTTGTATTTTCTTTCTTCATCTTGCTGGATCATGGGGTTATTTATTCTTCAATGGTTAATGTCATATGACAAAACATCCCAGGAGTCTCCATGGAGAGAACAGAAACCCCATAACATCAAGCCAATCAAGGAGAGGAGGACATGGAAGTAGTAAAGGCTGAGTGTCCACTGATGTAACTGCTACTGAGAACTAGCCCTTTCCAGAACATGAAAGTCGTAGTGCTTCTTGCTTGTTCTCAGCCTGAACTTGTTCACTGAGGTACTACTTTGTTTCTTCAATGCATTCTGAGCAGCTGACATCGTAGGGAAGGTAGCTAGAACTGTGTAAGTGGAAGCCAAGTCACTAGGTTTGGATGGCTCAGTGTTGACGCTACTGTCCCCACTGCCACAGTAACGACGATGGTGCTGCTGCTGTGTTTGTAGACACTGCGAATCCCTCAGCCACCGAATCTTGGCACCAACTTTTAACAGTTCTCCAAACAGTTTTTCTGCTTCCATACGAGTTATGCCTTCTGGCAGTTCAGTAATTTCTAGAACTTTTCCCACAACTGAAACAAAAACATTGAATCTAAATTGGTCATTGAACTTAACAATACAACACACACAATGGAAAATGAGTTACTGAGTCTCTCCAGTTGGCTGATAGCAAATATGCTGGCATTCCATTGTGGACATTCTGGAGAGCCTTTTGCTTTCACATTTAGCACTGCTTACAGCTACAAGTGTACAAATAAAAGCTGAGAATACAAAGAGGGCCCCCAAAAGAGAGAGGGAAAATAAAAATAAATCGACACATGATTTTGAAACAGGTTATAGAACTTGCTATAGCATCTCACTGGCTCTGCCTGTTAACTCTTTACACATAATTGTGCTAAAAAACTAGTTCCTCTTCTCTCAAAAAAAAATCTTCTCCCATAAATGGTTAAAAAAGCTGATTTATCTCTAACTTTCTGCAAAGAATTGATAGTAGGTAACACTTGCAACAAAAATTCTTTCCAGTAAAGATATGAAGATAGATGATGCCAAGTTTTATTTGGATGACATCTTTACCAACTCCAAGGAGGTAATCTGTAGATGTCCTAATATGCCCCCCAAACCCATGTGCATATTTATATTGGAAAACAGGGTATGTGCATTTAATACAACAATATTTAATGTCACAATATAATAGAACTTACGTCCAGTAAACTGACAAACATGCTTTTTCCTTTTAGTACTGTCCAATCCTGGTCTTCTGTGGTCTTTTCTCCATCCTTCAAATCTACACTTTCTTATTTAACCTCCCTCTTCCCCTCTCTCCAAATCAAGTCTTCCTTTCCATCCTTAGGTTTCCAGTGTCTGCCATGTCCATTTCTGTACAATTACTCTTCATTCTGACCCTTCTCTCACCTGTGCTGTTCTTGTTACATTCCCAGCCCATCACCATAATTCACTTTTCTGGAAGACTCTGTCAATCAGCAGTTCTATACCTGGTTCTCCTGCACCAAGATCTGCTGAAGCAGCCTTCTTTGCTGGTTTCTTTCCCCTGTTCCCATGTCTGTTTCCAGGCTGACACTGGAAAGATTGACATAAATGATGTACTTTAATGACAATGCACCAGTATCTTAAAATTTCTAGGTTAGCTCAGTGAAAAAAAGAGCGTAGAGGAACGTCTGGTAAATAACCCACGCTACCATGGTACAGAACAGATTTTCATGTCCAATTTTAGCCTTGGAGTTTAGCAATCCTGCGATCAGGCACATTCAGTCATTGGCTTCAGAAGAAAGGGAGGAAATGATGAAAAAAAAATCACCTTAAATCTTCTTGGAAGAACACCCTGCCACCCCACCACCCCAATCCATCACATGATCTGCCTGATCTCGGGTAGAACTGAGCAGGGTAGAGGTAGGGGGTCCGTGTGTCTGACCCAAAAGTTAAATAGATGGAAGCACTTTTTAGCTTTGCTATCACTAATATTTTGGTTTTGTTTTTCTTATAAGAAACAAACCCACTCTTGGTTTAGAAATACTCAGATGTACATGTATTTTCCAATTTTTTTAAAAATTGTTATTCAAAGAAAAAAATCCTTTTAGCAAATGTTCTCTCTGATTTTTAGAGCTGCTGGTGAATTGCTTAAAAAAAAAAAAAAATCTGTAATCGACACATGCCTAAACCTAAACTTCAAGAAAACTTTTTGTTTTTAAATACAACAAACAAGAACAAGGGAAAGTATCAACACAGACTAAAACCATTACTGGAAAGTGAGCACCTTCCCTTCAATTACTTTTCTAATGCAGTAAGATATTCCCCTATTCATGGTGGTTGTAATGGTAGTCCTGAGGAGTTGTTTTTTCCAGTGTTGCCAGGAGATTATTCCTTTAATACCTGTTGGCTTGTTACTTGTCCACGTAATAAAGGTGGTGGATTGTATTGCAGGGGCTGGCCAAGCAATGGATATCTGGCATCTCCTTAAAGAGAAAGGTAATTAGAAGGGTTCTCCTGTAATATGAAATCTTCCTCCAAGTTCCCTTTATGGTTTATATCTTACACAGAAGAGAAAGCAGAATAACTATGCAGAAAATAGCGTGTTTGGATTTGGCACAATTAAATAAATATAAGTCACGTGCTGATCTCGAGGTGAAAAGGTACAAGCTTTCTTTCATTTAAGGATTACACTGAGGAACACTAGAAGTTCTTCTTGGTTGCAGTCTTATCTGAATCCTCTCATTTCAAAATGAGCTTAATACAAGCTTAAATCTCCTCTCAGTGTACTGATTTAATAATTTCAATGGTTATAGCCCTGATGAGAGTCAGGTACATCTTCACATTCCTCTTTGCTCCAAGGATCCACAAAGACAATGGAATAGAAGTTTTTAGTAATCAGAGAAGAAAGTTGAGAGGTTCACTTTACAACAGGCAACCTGCAATGTTTACAGCGACCTCGGCATACAAAGCAGTGCCATAAAGATTATGCAGCAGGTAAGACAAAGAGACAAGAAAATAAGGTTTACTTTATCAGTAACAAAGACATAGAGAATTTTCTATACATTTTGCTTTAAAGCCAATCTTTCTGCAAAATAGACCCATTACTTTTGAATTTGGGAACTGCACCAGGACATCTTTGCTCACTGACAAAGGGGTTGTTTTAATCAGTTGGTTTTTAAACGTTATCAACTATCACATGTCAGGGAAAACTCCCTGTTTTTCTGTTACTATGAGGACTGAAATTCTTCTACAAGGAATTTCTTCTGTCCTTGGTGGGATGTTATCTGAAATACTAATTGAAGTAGCAATAGTGTTGGCTAGGGGTCTAGTCCCATCATGCTAAGTTTTTCTACAAAGGAATGAAGAATTCTTGCTTAGGCAGTGCTTTGATTCAGTGCATCATCAACTAATGATTGAGTTTGGCAGAACATTAATCTCAACATCCCATTTCTATATCTTTTCCCCCAAAAGACAATGTGGCTACCTAATGTATTAAGATCAGCTGGTTCCACATTATTTTCTCTTTGTAGTTCTAAAATTATACCCTTTGTGATAGTGTGTGTCAAGTTCTTGATTTATGGTTAAAATTTGAAGCTAAATTATCAAACATTTTATTAATATTTTCAAAGCTGAAACGGGGAATTTCACCCATGAGAAAGCTAGTGGGTTATAGAAGGTCTTACAAAAGCAAGAAGATCAAAAGGTTTTGAGACTGTGAGGACAGTATCAGTGCAGAGAGATCAGGTAAATTTTACATGACACTTGAGTAGATAATTTTGATGATCCTGTTTCAATAGCATCACTACTAAAGTGAGCCCCAGTTCATCAGAAATTCCTCATATAACCTGCATTTTAAAGCATTCAAATATAAACCATACACACAGTTTAGGTAACTAAATATATACCTTGTCCAGGGACAAAAGGTCTAGAAAACTGGGACACAATAGAAAGAGGTGTTAATGTGGGACGGATGTTCTTCATGTTTGATAGCTGAGCTGGTGCTGGTGATTGGGCTGGTGAGGTGACAGGACTACCGAGTTGAGGACTATGCTGCAACTGGAATAAACAACAAGTTAGTGTCTTAAAAGGTACCTAGTTGAGCAAGCTAAACAACACCTACAGCATTCAAGACTGAAGTTAAAATAGCTATATTATCAGAGCAGACTTTTATTCCCCAAGAAGAACTTTTGAAAAAACATACAAAGATACAATTTATGCAAATTTTAAGCCACCCTGGAAAACAAAACGGAAACCTCATACCTGTGCAGCACTGTCTAAAGTGCTAAGTTCTGCGGACTTCTGCCCCCGTTGATGATCACAGTAATACTTATTCTGTTTCCACTGGGGAGGTGAATGGTTCCGAGGCTGAGGACTGTTCGGTATGTTTAGCTGCATCATTACTACTCCTCCTCCTGGTGGTGGTGCTACCGCTACAAGACAAGAGATTGGTAGGATACAGTTAGTTCATCATACGTGTCAGTTTTCATTTCAGCACAGACATCAGTTTAAAAAAAATAAAAGGGAAATAACATCATGAATGTTTTGCTAAATAAACTGCTGAATTCTAGAAAACTAGAGCAGTACCTTCTGTACAATTACATTTCCACTATGAGATAAATCTGGGATAGTTAACTTAGAGATGGGTTCCCAGAACTAGAAGAGACAGTGGAACCACTGAAACTCACTGAGAATATTTTTGAAAGAAATCATTCTATATTTGATAGTAGTTGAAGGTATTCAACAGTCACTGTAGTTACTGTCAGAGCAATGTGTTGAAGAATGTGTGATACTAGCAAAAACATGCTTTGTTTAAAAACAAAGGTTACCTAGTCAGTTTTACATGATATACACAGCAGTACGGGCTCAAAATGTTTCCTCTGATGTGAAGGCATACATTGGTAAGATCTGGAATCAGTCTTTAGCCTGAGGCAAGATTACCCCCATTTACAAGCCCTATACAAGAGCGGGTTTTTTGGGCAGACTGCAAACTGACTCCTGCACTCTCTACACCCCTTGGCTACTGTGGTAGCTACAGCAATGCCAAAGTCAGGAGAACAGCCGAACGGCCAACCCTGTTCCATAAGGCTTTGCCTGAGGAGTTGTGATGAGAGGCTGCCTGAGAGAGAAGCTGTCTTCCTCCTTTGACCTGGCTCTGTCCCAGCTAAGTTATAATGTCCCGTTTACTTGTAAATGGTTGTTTACAATCTCCACAGCATTTCTCAGAAACCACGATTAAAACAAATTTAAATATAATTTAATCATCCACCTTTAAAGAGGGAGTCTACAATCTTCTCAATTTACTACCTATGTCATAGCATCAGTTAGGAGCAGACAGATAGAGAATATAAAATGCAATCATCTTGTATTTTTTAAAATGGGCTGTTGTTTTCACTACCCTTGGGCTCCCTAAAAAGAAATGGACTCCTTTGAAAAGCAAACCGAGCAGCGTAGAATAATGCACTCATATTGAAACTAATAAGCTTTTATAAACTGTATTCTGAAATATCTACTATATTGGTGTTTATAAAAATAAGTGAAGTAATATAGGCAATGTTTTCTCATCTATACTTTCTTTTTAATGGCAAAAAGCTCTACCCATGTGTTACAGATTGAAATGGAAGCATCAGGTATCTGGCCAACTTTAGCAGAGGATATAGATTTAAGAGTCCCTGCTCTGTCCCTACAAAAGCCACATGGCAAATATTGTTGCACAGCAAAATAAAATTTAACTCTGTTTATGGATACCTACTACATAATCAGAATAATATAACACACAACAGTTTCCAAGTGGTAAAGCCATAAACTTCGGTAATCCCTGTATGTAAACCTGAAATGTTCCAGACAAACATCTATACACGCACTACATTATACACAAGAAAACTGGTTTCACTTCAATGTTTTATGCATATACTTATAAATATTATAAATGATACTCATTCATACCTTACTGATTTTTAATACTGTAGTATGTCATTCTGCAGCACTCCAGCATACTCTTTTGACTTATGTCTGTTCTGCAAGAACTGAATACCCAACAAAAACACGCTTGTCTTTCAACCATCTACAGCTCCATTTCTAAAAACGTGTCACCACCTGAAAATGCTATTCAAACTGCAAAGGAAAACTTTGTACATCCAGAAGAACCTGTTCTGCCTACTACTTCTAGCTCCACATTATTTCAGTAAACGAAAATAAATGGAATTCTTTTCCTAAACAAGCATCCTGAGAAAATGAAGTGTCACAGAACAGCTAAGTTTGCAGATACCTTATCCCTTGTCAAGGCCCATGAGAAGGGAAACGCTGAAAAAAATCCTTTAAAGGTTTCCCAGATTTGCCATCTGGTCCTCTGTAACTTTTTCAGATGAAAAGAAACACAACTCTGCTGCTTGTCTGTGTACATCCTCATTGTCCTTATCTCCGTGGCCTTGATTCATCGCTTCAGTATCTCCTATTGAAAAGCAGACTTCTCTTTCGTCTCTCAAAATTGTTCTCCCTGTGTCAGAGCAGGCTTTCCCCTTCACCAAACTTCTTTAAATTGCAGTTTAACAGGTTTGAAACAGGGCTTCAAACCTGTATAAAACCAGCAATTCCAGGATAGATTAAGGAGGGTAGAAAAACAAACTAGTGCAAGACCTATTTTAGATATCCTGAAATAACAGTCTTCCAGAATTAAAACCAAACAAACTTGAAGCAAAATGGAAACAAAACCAAACCTGCCCATGAACTATAACACACCGCTAATCCAGCTATCTTGCCACTTAACTGCATGTCATCTATTTACTAATAAACAGTCTCTAAAAATATCTTAAAAGGTAAATGTTTGTAAGAAACACCGCATCTATACTGGAATCTAGGTCACTGACTGAGGGTTGTTTAACCTATTGCTTGCTTGCAAAATACTGAGGTAGCAGTATTTGAGATTACCCCTTTTTGGCAGCCAAACCTCTAATGCATCAAATTCCCCACTGGTAAAAAACCTACAGTAATGCTATGTTCACAGGATTGTTCTATGACCTCCTGTTCTGAGGCTGACCCTAGTGCTCTTAAAGACCATCAGTTTTATGGTTGGAAATTCAGAGTTTTTAAGTGTTTGGTATTAACAGCTGTAAATGTTTCTTGGATATGACAAGCTCTGTCACCACTGTTTTCACGTGCCATTGAGGCTGCTGTTCATACACTTCCTAAAAATTACACAAGATTTTGTAAATCAAAACATTCCAAACCTGACTTAAATGCTTCTGCTAAGTGACACTTAATCTGCCGAAGGCTGCCCCCATGAAGGTGGCTATTGTTTTACTTAAGTTCCAAGGCGTCCCTTCAGAAGTTACAATAATAGCAATTCAAATGAAGAATTACAAAAAAAGTATTTGCAGGGATGGCATTCAAGTTACAGTTGTTCTAGTGGTGAGCCATGAAATCAATCTGATAATTTACAACAGATTTCTAGACAGAACGGCTTAGATGAAAATCCCAATAAAATATACCTTTTATTGGCTGCATGATGGAAAGACCAGTGGGCGAACTTTTACATGATGAGGGTGGAGACACTATGCTGTAGTGCACAATGGAAGCAGCCTGTTGTGGCTTTGACTTTGATGAAGGTGGCAATAATGTAGGAGGTGATGGCTTCTGACTTGAATGGTTGCTATAAACTATGAAAGTAAAAGCAGTAAATAAGGCTACCATAAACACAAAACCAGAACACCCACACAGCTTCAGAGTATTTAACTTAGCTTTTCAGCAGGTCGAAAAGCTACCTCTCCTCTCTATCCAAACCCAGAAGAGTTTTTGCCCTCTTCTCAGGAACTCTGAAGAAAATCACTACTCCTACTCCATTAAGTGAACTCTAGAATGCTGCTTGAGTAGAAGAGACAAGCATACTGCTTCCAAAATGTAACTTCCCTTGTTTATCAAACATAACCCCAAATCTCAAAATTTTCAAACCCATGTAGCTCTTCAGGAAAAGATGAAAGTCATTCTGCTGACAACATATAGTTCCCATGTCTGTCCCAACTCAGCAGCAGACATGTGAGGCATTATGATGTACATTACTGAATTCTAAGAAGGTGACTTGAGAGCTTTCAATGATAAGTAAATTGAGATGTTAACCTGCCTCCAGTATAACTTCAGAAATGGAACACAGAAGGAAATATAACACAGTAGTTAATTCTAAATCAAATGCTTAATAGCAAATCCCCAATCACCCGGCATAGTAACAGTTAGGCTTTAGGTCTTCCAATAAAAACTTTATTCCCCAACCTGCACACTGCTGTCCTTGAAGCTGCTGCGAATTGCATGGTGATGACGTTCTAGGAAACTGCATCTGCTCTGATCCAGGAGGCTGCAAATATCCTACTGATGAACTGTAAATAATAATAATAAAAAAGAACATGACTGACAGACATTTATGCTGCACTAATTTATGTAATCATGACTGCTGCATTTGCTATCTACAGTACTGCAAATCACTGATATTTTGTTAATTGTAAAATCAATAATATTCCTACCTACCCCCAAATCTACTCATTCTTCTGAAGATTAAAGTTTCACATCTCTTCCTTGGCAAAAACTTATGCCTTGCATACATTAAAAAGCTGTACTGATTCACCTGTTTTGATACACTATTTTTGTGTCAATAGTGCAGTATTGGTTTAAAGACATGTAAAATAACAATAAAAAACACAATTTGATGTCTTGCCCAATTAACCAGAATGAGGTCTGTTAAATGATCACCACAGAACCTGCCATGAGTATTTCTGATGCAGTCCCTCAGCTGGAGGCTGGACCCATGCCACCGAGCCAGCTCATTCAGCACGCCAGACATGCATGCCTCTGCTTCAGTGTAAAGGAACGCAACTTAAAGAGATGATCACCTTTCATGGCTTTACCGCACAGGGTGTGGGAAAAGGAAGATGAATCAAGGAGATAAACCCCCTTTCATTTGTTTGTCCTATGTAGGAAAGGAATAAAAGTTTATTTATGCCAGGTGTTTTTTCAGGGCATTCAGGAGAAAAACAGGTAAGTTACAGACATAGGCAAATTCTGTCATAGCACTAACTGATCATACTGCCAGAGCCAGAACATCAGGTTGGTGGACCATAATGAGAATGGTGAATAGAATCCTGTACTTCATTTCTGCACTAAGACAGAAACATTCTGAGGGAATGAGAAAAAAATATTTTATTACTTCAAATGGTGGAAAAAAAGTAGGTGTATGTAATCCTGTTGGACTTAACCATTTTTACCTATCTCATCACAAGAAGTCTGTTCCATCCTTTGTCCCATAGTTCAATGATATAATTCTAATTTAAAGATTCCCTTCCATTGTCGCAGACAAAACTCAGCGAAAAGTAAACGAGATCATTTTATATCTGCACGGGATATGTGCTCTCACACAGCTTCTCATCTGTCTGCTGATCATAGTTTTCAATAGTGACCTGTGGGTTTGAGACTATTCGGTTCCTGCAGAAGGGTATTCTGCTTTCCTTGTCAAAGTACTGCACAGAACTATGCCAATAAAAGCAAGATGCTGTCATTTGTTAGGAATTCAGAGCAGACTAGCAACTAACATTGCCTCGTTCAAAAGGAGGGACATTCTAAATGACGCAAAAGATCAAGCAAACAAAACTTACTTCGAAAAAAGTCTGGGATTATGTCTACCTCTGACTTCACTGAACCTCAAATAGGCTCAACAGAAGAAAAGGACAAAAAGAACCTTTGGATACAAAACCCAAGAGCTCAGATTTAAGTAGATGAAGCCTTGCAGCAATGACACCAATACTATTTAAGTCTCTGCACTCACAAAAGGATGAAGCAGGCTTCACACTGTTGCTGTTTGCTTGTTGCTGCAAGCAGCTATTTTTAAGTGATGCACATCTGTAAGTTCAAAAAACTACAGAAAGAAAAATTTGTAACAAGAATTACTTGTAATGAATTCTTTTAAGCATCTGCCTATCTGTTCTCTCACAACTAATCAAATCGTGCTGGGGACACAGATGTACACACAGGGAGGTCTGTACTCCTAGACCAATTTGCTGTTACCAAGGCAGAAAAAAAAAAATTAAACAAAAACCGAGCACAGAAAAGTTCCTATACTTAGCCAGCTTTGGCTACTCAGAGTAAGCTACATTCCTTTCAGATAAAGCTCCAAAAAGGAAGAAAGTCCGTCTTTTTCTGGGAGTCAAATTCTGTTTTCTCTATACCTTGTTAAAGTAGTATCTTCGACAAAACCAGTGAATATGGATAATCATCTAAAGTGTTACTGCAGAGAGGCACGCACTAGTATTTTATGTAGAAGAAAAGGAATGCAGAAAACTTAAGATGTGGAACTGCAGTAAAGTATTGCTGAAAGTGATATGGAAACAGTGTTTTCCAGTCTAACAAGAACATCCCAATTAAAGCAGTACTGGCTGTTTTAGTTAACTGCACAAAAGGAAAAATAAATAGATAAAGTGTCTGTAAGTCTGCCTTTAGAATACATTTCAATATATGCAATACTACATATAGCAGGTCCTGTCAGTTACTGCAAGGCAATTAAGCCTAGCTGCTGAGAAATGAAATAACTGAGAACCTCACCTTAAATTATTCTGTTGACCAGATGGAATGACACTGTAGTAAACTGGCATTCCTGTGGTGGGCAATCCTTGATTTGACTGAGTAGGAATTATAACAGGCTGTTGATATGTCTGCTGGGGCACTGCTTGGGAACCTTGAGGCACCGAAACCTACAATTGAGAATACATTCAGATTTTCTTCTGCAGATGTTTCTTCTTGCCTCTTGATCATCACCTTGTTCATATCAGAATTTAAAAAAAAAAAACCAGAAACTGAAAAATATGCTGGCGTTCTCTAAATCCAGAAGACTTGTGATAACAGTAGTTGAAATAATAGTGTTTTCTTAAAAAAAAAAAAAACCAACCCACAACTTTTAATCTTCTTCACCAAGAACAGAAGTGTTAGTTTCAAGGTATGCCTTGAGAGATTTTGTCTGCAACCAAAAGCATGGTGCTGGGGAAGGAAACCTTATGAGCTTTTTCTTCCCCATCCTCCAAATCACAATTAACACAGCACTTGGCTTTCAATAGCTCTGGAACTTGCACACTTGTGACACTTTCTTCTCAATTCAGTTGGGGGGGGGGTTTGTTTGTTTTTTAATTTCTGTCCCCAAAGTCACCTTTAACACCTGCTTGCAGCCTTCTACGATGTACAAAGAAATGCACTTTAAAAAAAAAAAAAAAAAAAATCACTCAAGTACACAGAAGTGTGGTTGAAAAGTTATGAATAAATGACCCACCTGATAAGATGGCACTGAAGGATATGGAACAATCACACCTTGAATTTGACTCCCAACGTTGCTGTGTTGGCCACTGACTAGATTTTGATTCTGAGACTGCTGAACTCCAACTAAACCCTGGTAGTTTTGCTGCTGGTTAGGCAAAACCTGGTAACCTGAAATTATACATGTAAATCTTATTTTGAAATAGTGAACACATTTTATACACAGTTGCCTACATGAAAATATAGGTGTAGCATTTTCCAAGGGCTTCTTAAATCTGGTAACTTCCTAAGAATTGAACTTACCACGCATATACAAGGAAACCAATGTTAAAATTAACAGATTTATTCATTTGGATCCAAGCATGAAATACTGTACATACTATTTGCAATGCTGCTCTCATATGCTTGCAATATTTATTTACACTCCAAGTGAGTTGTGTGCATTAACACCTCGATCTGATAGGTGAAAGCTGAAAGCGTCTGAACACAGCATGCTAGATAAGTACCAACACCAATTTAGATAAATATCAACACCAATTAACTGTCTATCATTATGAACAAGCCCATTCTAGGTACTTTAGTTTTGAAATTGTAGGTATGCTGAATTCCACTAGTACCTCAGGTGCTCTAGGGACGAAAGCATCTTGACAATGTTTCAAAACTGAATCACTCACCGAGAAAATGCACATAAGGCACACGTGCAAATATTTTTAAAAAGGGCAATTCCTAGTGAAATCTGTAATGCTAAAAGCAACTGAGAAAAGTCTTCCATGTAAAAGTCATGTTCGTACACAGGGGAAGACGTTTTATATTCAAAGTTATCTTGGTGAAAAAAAGAAAGATTTTCCTATTCACCCCCTAAAGTGCCTCTACCACAATTTATTATCACTCAAACTTGTATCATCTGCTATCTTTCAAAAATGGCCTAAAAAACCCCCAAGCCCCACCAAAACCCAAGCACGAGTGCCAGACATGAAATCTGTGCATTTATTAGGTCCAACTTTAACCTCCAGTTTGTTGGTTTTTTTTCTTTTTTTTTTTTTTAGAGTAGGTAATTGCTACCACAATTAAAACATGCAGAACACAAGTAAAGTTCTTTTTGTCATATTCTATAACAGGGCTATGTTCTACTTACCACATCAGCAAAACCCCGTAACTATCAGTGTTTGAGACAAAGCCAGTTATTGCTCCAGAATAACAAAACCGGGCTTGTCAAGATGCACTGACGGCAAGAAGAGCCTGTATTTAACTGGGACACTTTCACATTCTACTTATCTTGACATTCCCCATGCCCCCTACCTTGGTATGGAACTATAATAAAGGCAATATAGCTGCAAAAACTCACTTAGGTTTTTTTCCAAACTGTTTAAAAAAAAAATCCTGTGGTCTATTTTGAAAATAATTCAGTGAATACAAACCACTTTTTTGTAAGCAAACCCCACCAATGTTCATTGATTACATACATACAGGGTACAATGAACATTGCTGCAGTCTCAGCTGGCTGTCTCTATAGAAATTGCAACAATGAAGACTAGAAAAAGACCGTTAATATAATCAAATATTGCTTCAGAAATTACAGGGAGGAAGGTTCAGTTTGTTAAAACCAAGAGAGCTATTCAATAGAAGCACACACCACACTAAATATTTTCAGAGTACTAGACAGAAGTTCATAAGAAGGCATGCTTGAATTAGGATTAGTAATTAGAATTTTTAGTAACTCCTAAGTTTGAACTGTGCACAAGAATCCATCTCACATCAGTAATAAACAAAATGCTTAAATGTACTTTGTTATGAAATGATCTATGGCACCTAAAAAGCAGTAGAAGGTGAAGCTGTGGAATACGACAGATCCAATCAATACATTTGCAATCTAACCCCCTCGTTTCCCAGAAACTGCAGTGTAGCTGTGAATACTTTTCAGCTTTTTCTCGCACTTCCAGAGACAGACATAATCAATTTGCAAGCAGAGAGAACTGCAACAATATAAATTGACTGCCAAGAAGGTTCCCCACAGCCTTCCAAAGAATGCTCTATTTTTAGCTTCACAATTTCACCTCTGCATAGAGTGGTCTGACAGAAATGCAGTGCTCAGCTGAAAACCCACACCTGCCACAGCAGATTGTCTCATTGCACAGAAATACTCTGAAACAGTAGATAAAAAAAGAAGCAATGCTTCTTAATATTTTTAAAAAATAGCTGTTAACGTAAGAAAAGTTAACTTACCGAATACAGAAGTATGTTATCTGAATAACACATTAAGAGTGAGAAACAGCCTTTATTCGAGAACAGAAACGCAAGTACAATCGCTTAGTTAACAAGCTGTGAGTGCAGCTTGTTTACAACTGGTACAACTACTGCTGGTATTACAACTGTAACAGTGTTGTCACCAGCCGTTGTGAAGCAGAGGCTAGTAGAACTTCAGCTGGTATTTCTACAGTAACTACAGTTGTTCAGATAAGATTTCTAATCAACCTTCATTATCATGGCAATTGGAAAGGCCTTTTCCTTAGAGAGGTTTCTTCTCCCAACATCTTTCGGGCAACCAAAGCATTTTTATTAAACATGAACCTCCCCCGATATTTCACCTGAAACCCCTTTAAAAAGGAAGGCAGGAAGCAGCTGAAAAAGAGACCGGTTCACTGTGAGAAATGTAAACCTCTCAGACAGTGTTACGGCCCCGAATCCAACAGCTCATAAATAAAATCAGGCCACTCCATAGTATTAAACCAAAAGTGGCTTCGGTTGCCATGCTCTCAGCAGCTGTCGCCTTTTATCTAAATATGTGTTTGGAAAGTTATTCCATAGTTAGTAACCACTTTATAACATGAATAAACCCATGGCTTTTCTGGAATACCAGGTCTGTCATTCTCAGTTCTGACCAGACACGTTACTCTATTAGCCAAGTAGCAGGCTGCCTTTTGTCTCAAAACCAGCCTTTGCTAATAAACATCAACCATTGCAGATGTAGCTCTGTGTCAACTTCATACAAATATTCATGGTTTAAAATACCTCTGCAAGAAAGATAATTTCAAAATACACCCTCTCATGAGCAGTTTACAGAGTAGAAATCAGGACATGAACCCTCCATCCCAGAATGCTCATTCGAATGTGCCTATGAAGCAGGAAATGAGAGCCAGCAATGGCTAGATAGCAATTTTGAGTTAAATGCTAATTAAGCAGTTGCTAGTAAAATGCTTCTCTCTACCATTAGTGCTAGTAAACACCAAGTAACCAAACAGGACTGAATGGAATTACTGGCTGGGCCACACGTTTGCTACTTAAACATGATCCCTTGCTGTCAGGATTACAGGTACAAGGCAAATCACAGCCGTAAAGCAGCTGTCTGCACAGCATCCTTATTTATCTCTTCTAGGACGCAGAGGGAGATTTTAGCTGCTGATGCTTTTCACTTGGTCCACATTACAGGCAGAGAAATGTCAGTTAAAACAGAGAGCTAAAAACATGTAAGAAAGAAACTTACTCACCTAATAGCAACCGATTTCTCCCTTTGCATCTTGGTGCTGATGCACCATTACCCCATGCTTTCAAATAGAGACCGTTTTGTTTAGCTACACATATACACTGGGTGCTCTCTGATTTAGAGAGAGTTTGTGTGCTATTCACATAGAGTGTCCCTGAAAATGGGAAAGGAACCCCGGTCAAGCCTCAGACCTTTTGCTATTAAGTAGTGTAGGTATCAAAAATTCTGAGGAAGGAAAGCAGGTTGTGTGATAGTTCGGTAACACATCTTTAACACCAGTGGATAAAACACAATTGTTTTCCTTTGAAAAAAAGTCAATATACTTTTGCTTCTGAAGAGTGAAAAGTGATCTATTTTGCAGTAAGCAGGTACTAACAGTATTTTAAAATGATCTGACAATCCTGCCATAAGTGCGCATTACATCTTAATGATTCTGCAATGAAATAATCCCATGTAAATTTGTGAACTGAACGCAGAGTAACAGCTTCAAGCATTGCTGCTTTTGGAGAGAAGAGTGAGCCATCTCTCTTACAGGCTACTTCATAGAACAGCTATAAAGAAATCCAGTTAATACTTGTAAAAGCTGTTATTTCATCCTATTTCTGTAGAGCAATATATAGCTGGGGATGTGGGGGATTTAAAAAAAAAAAAATCCTTCTTCCTGAAGGAAACTCAAAAAAGACGCTAAATCTAAGGTATTCCACTAAGACATGGTACAAAAGCCTGGTTTTTAAGGATCTCTGCCTGCAAACACCACTAGTTACTTCTGAAAGTTTTGGCTGAGTCAAGATATTACTCAGAATTAAATTTATTAAATTTATTTCTTCTTACTGAAGAAGTCATAACAATATACCTAAGTACAGATTATCAGAATAATGGTAACTACAGCTACAATTTGTAAGGAAAAAAAAGAGTAGGAAGGAAAGGAGACAGAAATACAGTCGGGTAACATTCACAGGAAGGAAACTCAGAAACAGTTGAGAAGTCTGTACTAAAACCAGGAGGACCAGAAAACTAATTCTAGCCACTTAAGTCTGATTATAGATGCTATTCAATACCCAGATACCTTTAAGGTATCACAGGACAGAAAGACAAATTAAAATAGTACCACTGGTATCTTCTGCACAGCACACTTTTCATGCCACAGCATCTAAAATTAGTATCTTTTGTTTAGAACTTTCAGGTAAGGTACATCTCTGCAATGTTACATCATTTAAAACTACTAATTCATCTTAACTTGCAAGTTACTAGGAAGTTAGTAAGTTACAAGTTTTTAAAATGAATCAGTTCTAAACTCAAAAAAAAAATTATAAAGTTACAGCATGAGCCACTCATAGTAATGGCTCAAATCTCAAGTTTCACAAACAACTGACTCAAATTTTTCTACCTTGGGTTAGTTACACTTTGTATCCCATATCTGAACTTCTACTTTATTTGAAATTTTACAGAAAAAATAGGTTTAAAAAGCAAAACCAGGAGAAAACAGAAACAAGGTGTTCTAATGAAATGCTGAAAGAGTGCAACGAACCTGTCTGCTGCCCAGGCTGCGCCAGCGCTTGGTTCTGCTGCGTGTTGTAATGGACAGACACCGGGCGGAATTGTGGACTGGAGTGCGGATACTGACTAGGGGTACAGTAACAAGCTGGCATCTAAAACCAAACCACAGTTAGAGAGATTCACTACCTGCAGTTTAGAGAAGGCAGACATTGAAATGCAAAAACAATCACATGATAAAGATGCAGAACTATTGAAAGGTGAAACTAATGTTAAATAGTTTAGCAATAAAAAATACTTAACTCTACATAAATTCCCTCTTTAACAGGCAATTTGTTCTGCCCTCATAGTAGAGCTAACAATTCCAATTTCCATAAAGAACCATCTGAGACTAGAGAACTATGCCAACCATGAGTTTTACCAGCTCTGGGAAAATCTGGGTAATTATTGCTCCTCGAGTAAACTGAAGTCAGTCATTTCAAAGCACATAAGCCAGGAAAAACCCCAACCCTAGAGTAAATAAACGCACACAGCTGCGGTTTAACAGGGAGCCCCACACCATGGAAAAAGCTCATTACAGAACAGCACTACCAGTTTTTCAATATAGCTTATGGGAGAGTGGACACAGAGCCATTGTACCTGTGGCACAGGTTGCTGCAGGTATCCCTGCTGCTGGAGGACTTGCTGGCTGGCAGGGTGGCTAGATGTCGAGTAGCCTGGAGCAGAAACCGGTTGGCCAGAGGGTGGTGGAGGTGGAGCAGCTGTGATGATATAACCAGACTGCTGCGGGGGCTGGAGGACTACAGTGGACTGGAACATAGCAGTATGAGGTTCAGCTGCATCAGCAGGTGGCTGGCGGGCAAGACTCATATGGCTAAATTGTGATCCTAGGTTGTCTTGCTGTAATAGTTAAAAACCAGACAAGTTACAGTCAGAAATGTACATACGAGAAGAAAAGAATAAAGCAGCCTAATATCAGTAAATTTCAGATGTCCCAAATTACAGGGCATTAGCAACATCAGCCAAAGAGCAACAGGAAAGAACAAGATGCAACACAGTAGTAAGTTCACGTCAAGGCTGACAGCAGGACAGAACATCCCCATTCACTCATTTCTCTGCAAATATTTGATTTTGGGATTACATCTGCCCCTGTCTACTTATTGTATCTTTGACAATTGCATTATTAAAGTCAGAATTTGTGTCACTAACATTTTCTGATTGGACTCCAAATCTTGAGTGAAAACATCTAACCCTAGTTAAAACGGCAAAAGGTGTTAGTATTGCTCAAGTAATTTTTGGTTTAAGAGCTTAAGTTAATGAGGCTCTAACCCTAAATAACAAGGTACATTCCTCTAACTTGGTATTATATGAATTTTTTTTAGCCTGAAATCAAGTAACAGCTGCAAGAAATGTATTCTAGTGGTTACCAACTACCTGTATTTTATTAACATCTGAAACTAAGATACTCATTGCCCCAAGCACCGCAGGAGTCCTGTGGAATTCAAAACTTCCATTACTGTAACCCCAAGCTCCTTTTCTTTACAAGCAATTCAGCATCAAATTATCAACATCCTGGAACTCAGAAGTGATCACTAGTATTGTTTGTTAAACAGGAAGATTTGGTTCATACTTCAAAAGAGGACTCTCCAAACATGGAGGAACATTAAAAATACTTCAAGACCACTTGATCTTCTCTTAGATCATCATGAAGAAGATAGGTGTTAATCAAGAAAAAAGTGCAAGCTTTTTATGATTAGCTACATTCACATTTTATGATAAAATATTAATAGTTCCCAGGCTAAAGATATTCTTAATTACCACTGGAAATGTGAATTTGCACCTAATACTTTATTTAGAATACCTTTCCAGCTTGAAAAGCCCTATTTTCATTAGATCAACCACCTAACTTCGCCTTTGGCATTTCATTCTTTAATGATGCCTGTTAACACAACTATAACACTTCTCTACGTTGGATTTTACATTCTCCTTTTCATACCTAGTTTAGAGAGGAGATACTGACACCTGAGTTAGCATTACCTCTAAACACGTCCAAAGGATAAACTCAAGCCGTACACATTTTTCTGTTACACTGTCAATACAGGTAAATTCTGATCTGGTCAGTTTGCCTTACCATGCTATGACCAGTACAGCACTGAAATGTGGTATTACCAATACATGGATAAAACAAACTTTCCTGGTACTAACTACAGATGTGTTGCGTTTAGATTATGAACCAAGGCCATCAATCCTTCTCACTATATTGCTTAAGTTAACATCAGCAGGAACAGATTTTTGGAACTAGAAGCCCGCTTTGTATCAACCCATTTCCAGAATGTGAAATGCTTTATTATTGTAAACCTGGAAGGAATTTCATCATCTGCTTTAACAACTGCACCCCTAACGATTGTAAATCACAGCATGGAGACACCTGAACTAGCTGCTACCAACACACTTCAGTCATATGCTGAAGTTGTGTACGAAGCTCATGTCAATTAATTGACCATTCTCATTTCATTACTAAGGAGGTAAGTTATACTGACTGCAGTCCACACATATTCAAACTCTAATCAACATTGCTAATAACAAAACACCCTCCATGAAGTGCAGTTCCTTTCAGAATTGTACACCTAAAGTACAGGTAACACTTAATACCATTTTAATTATACGCAAACTACTGGGTTCAGATAAATCTGTACCTATTATTAGAAGACATTTCTGATAAGTGTTGAAAATAGTAACAAAACTCTGAATATGTACTAAAATAGCTATTGTGTAACACTGTACCCACTGTGGTGGGTAAACCTTGGCTGGCTAAGTGCCACCAAGCCACTCTACCACTCGCCCGATCTTAGCAATATAGGGGGAGAAAATAAGATGAAAAGCTCATGAGTCAAGAAAAGGACAGGGAGATCACTCACCAGTTCCCAAAACAGACCTGACTGGGGGAAGATTAATTTACTGCCAATTAATAATAAGGTAGGATAGTGAGTAACAAAAAAACCCCTAAAACCAGCCTCCCCCAACCACCTTGCTTCTTCCTAGGCTCAACTTCACTCCCAACTCTTCTACCTCCTCCTCCAAGTGTCTCAGAAGGATGGGGAATGGGGGTTGTGATTGATTTGTAATACTTCCTTCTCTGCTGCTCCTTCCTCTTCACAGTCTTCCCCTGCTCCAAGTGTGGAGTCTCAGCCATGGGATACAAACCTTCAGGAACCTCTTAAATGCGGATCCTTCCCACAGGCTGCAGTTCTTCAGAAACAGACAGGTCCAGTGTGAGTCACAAGTCCTGCCAGCAAACCTGCTCCAGCATGGGGTCCTTTCCACAGGCCACAGCACCTACCAGGAGCCTGCTTCTGCCCTCCACAGGCTGTAGCCTCCTTCGGGCACATCTACCTGCTCTGGTGTGGGATCTTACACAGGCTGCAGGTGGATCTGCTCCACCATGGTCCTCCATGGGCTGCAAGGGCACAGCCTGCCTCACCATGGGCTTCACCACAGGCTGCAGGGGAATCTCTGCTCCAGCACCTGGTGCACCTCCTCCTCTCCCTCCTTCTTCACTGACCTTGGTGTTGGCTGAGCTGTTTCTCACTCCTCTCCCTCAGAGCTGCTGCACAGCACTTTTTACCTTTTCAAATACATTATCACAGAGACACCACCACTGCCATTGACTGACTGAGCTTTGGGCAGCGCAGGGTGAGTCTTGGAGCTGCCTGAAATTGGCTCTGTCTAACATGGGTGCAGCACCTGATCTTTTCATGCAGAAGCCACCCCTGCAGCCCCTCCCTGCTACATAAAACTGTGTCATAAACCCAACATGAACATGTATTCATTAGAGTATCAGAGCACCATGGGGAGTTGGGAAGCCTCAATTTTTAACTTGGACTCCAGTTCAGATTCTGCCTTGAGTAACTTCTCCTTTACCAGCTTTCAGTTTCAATTTGTGTGGGGGGTTTTTGTTGGTTTGGTTTTTTTTTTCTTTTTAAACACAAAAGGCTATGGTATTTCATTTCCAGCTTCTATTTATTAAACAAGGGATGCTAGTGAAGTGGGTGTGTTAAGAGTTCTGGCAAAGAGGCTAGAAAAAGGTAACCTCAAAAAACCAGAACAGCTGATTCCTCAGAAACTACTAGGGTTCAGCACAAGAGCGAGCAGACAAAGAAACAATAAGAAAGGACAGAAAGACATTAATCCAGAGACATAAAAAGGTACTGACTGGCTAACAAGACAATAGCACTGAAAAGCTGTTCCTTTACAAAAAGAAATACTACAGAGATATATAGCTATAAGCCTTAATTGTAAACATTTCTGCTGAACTTGAAATAAACACGTTAAAATCTCAGGAACCATTTCCCCCCAGCTCAGGTAATGTTTTACTGTGACTGAAAAGCTAGCCAGTCACTGCCCTGCTATCACACACCACAGGCAACCAACCAAGCAAAGGTCAGCAGCATCCACTAAAGATTAACCCATGCAGAGAGGAGATGAACAGAAGATATAATACCACAGAATATTGCTGTGCGGAGGAGACTGGCAGGAGCGGGGGCGGGTAAGAGACTGCAGAGTACGGAACAGGCTGGGAAGAAGGCTGCAGGGGCCGCATAGGCTGAAGAAATAACAGGTTTATAAATGTGGTTAACATCAGAGTAAGAAAAGTGAAAACAAAGTCTTTTATAACAGAAATAAGCAACTACACTCCATTACCAGAAAGGGAACGGATACCTTTTTTACAGTCAAAACTGCAGTGAATTGAAACAGAAGTAATTTTCAGTATCTCAGTCTCCCAGCAGAAACACATATAAGTCAGCAAATTGCTTCTATTTAACATTTACTGTTTCTTTTAGAGAGATTTTTTCAAAATTATGAAGTAAAAACTACGCATGCATTCTAAGTACAAGTTGTTTGAAAGCATCTGAAGACAGAATGCATTTACTACTAAGCAAAGATTAAAACATTTCACTTATTCAACAATATAGAAGTATTTTCTCTAGATTGTGGTTATCTCAACATCAGAGAAGGATCATTTCTGATAATATTTTGGGGCAGATTCAGCTCCAGTTCCTATTGAGAAGGCAATCACAGAAGTAGCAAAGAATTTGTGAAGAAAACCGCAAATACCACATACAGACTTGTGTAAACTAGACAGTGAGAAAGAGTACAAATGAGCCTTTTTCCAAACAGATCATCTCTACTGAGGCATACACAGGGATCCTGAACAGAAGGATTTAGACAAGGAAGAACAAAGATAAAGGTTTAGATGAAGTTATACAAATAACTTTCTGATAAAATTTAAGAACAATTTGGAAATACCACAGCAGACTATAGCCAGTAGCTTGGTGCCTGAAATAGCTGCTGTGAAAGGAGGTAGAACCCTCCCTTCTCCTGCCCATACACACTCTTTGCTTTTCTTCTTCAATGGCTAAGGTCATCTTTAATCTGGCCTATTTTACCAAATTCCTCTTGTACAAAGCAAGGATAAAATACATCCAGTACTTCAGCGTGCAGCTTTGTGAGTAGAGTAAGCCAAAGCACTGCTAAGGAAGTGTTCATATTCTACCAGTCCCAAACCACCTCTTTTGTGCCACGAGTACTGCTTGGGCAATACAGCCTGAGAATTCATCTGGCTGAAAAATAACCTCGAGGCAAGGAGACAAAGATTTCAGTTGGATTAACTCTTCCCGGATTGCTGCGTATATTATGAATGCCAGGGGTAACCACACAGCGCAACTAAAGACAAAGGCAGAGCCTCTCTTCCAGAGCAATCTAGGCTTGGCACGTTCTTGATACCACAACATTTCCATACTAAAATATCTTCTCTGTTTTTAAGAAAAGGCTGCCATGTTCAGTTATTAGCAGAACTGACAGTCCTGAGTCCAGTTACGCATTCCTGGGTAGCTGTTACTTCTTAATCTGTGCTTCAAGAGAGCACACCTACTGATCCCTTGTTATCAGACAGCAATAGGACAACACTGGTCACCAACGCGAGCATCATGTGTTTGACATGTGCACCTGTGAGAGGATGTGGTTAGCTGCTGGCTGCGGCTGAGGTGGTGCAGGAAGAGGTGGCTGTTGCGGAGGTCCAGGCACTTGGGTCCTAACAGGTTGCTGAGGCATAGGAGGATTGTACACAACTGGAGTGCCATCTGGATTCAGGAATGGCTGACCTGAGAAGTTGAGAGAGAGCAAACACAACCAAATGACAGCCAGTTGTGCCATCTAAGTTTGGAGAAAATAAAGACAAATGTATTTACAGAAGGCAAAATGAACTAAACAGTAACATTGTAAAATAAGCAAAGTCATACTGTTTTATACAACAGGTTTATGCCAAATCCCCACAACTATGTTTATAATAGCAATGACTACAGAGGCCTCATTTGACAAACTACATGCATTTTAAACCCAAAACATTTAGGGTAAACAAAGACATCCCAGTCTTTACTTAGTGAATGCAGCTAAATATTTGCCATATCCTGCTTGTCTTGAAAAGCCATTTTTAACTAAGTGGATTGAAAAGGGCAGGAATAATAAAAACCTTACTAAAAATATTATTTTAAGCACCTTTTAACAGGCAATTAGATGAATCTCCTTTAATCAGTCTGAACATCAATCAGAACAGAATGCTTAAAGGCAAATATTAAAAAAAACATATATAAAGCAGTAGCTGCAATGGTGTTCCCATCACTGTTGATGAGGTTACTGTTAAAGGACTCTCTTCCCCTATTCATAGATGAATTGGCTTTTAGCTTTCAAATTAAATAATGCAGTAGTATTCTATTTAATAATTTGCAACTTCAATATTACAGCAGTGGACTAAAGAAAAATAATTTTAAAAAACTACTTAAAAGTAAATGATAAACAAACAGTGATTTATTATGGTGCCTGGGTGGGGAAAAAACCCCAAACAAATCAAAGGAACAACAGATTAGCTGGCAAGGACCTCTGCTGAGCTGCCTAATGACATGTGTCTTGTGCTGGCTTATTTTGAGGCTTAAGGTCCAAATTCTGATGTAAATTCTTCTCTCCTTTGATGCATATATTTTCTTGATTGAGATTCTTTCCAGAAGGGTGTAAACTTTTGAGACTAAAGCTCTGCACCCTAGCCAGGGTCCTGTCAAAACAGACTAAACGCTCCTTCAGCCTTCTTTGTCCCACCATATTTAAATGCAACTGCCTAACATAAGAGTGTAAGAGTTACTAAAAAGAGGACCGAGGCAATTATTGCACGAGATGGACAGGATGCACGAACAGGCTTGAAAAAACAAGCTACACATTATGCAGCTGGACTGCAGGTGATCCAGCTATATGCAATTTAGCTGAATGCTCAGGAATCGGGAATGTTCACATAAACAGGGATTCAGATTTTCTTATTTCCTTCTGCCACTTTTCTGATAATCACGGGAGTGTAACTTGTTTCCCCATAATGGCTGAGTAAGAACTGGCTTTTCTTAATTACCAATTTCAAGGTCTGAAAAGAATGACTTGTTGACCTATGCTCACGAGATCCTCTGTCAGAAATGCTGAGAAACTATGTTTTTTGAGCTGTGACTGTCATTTGGGACAATAAAGGCAGATGAACAATTACAGAATATGATGATTCGAGTACATCATAAGCCAGAAGTCTATCTGATCCTGGATATTCCTGGTTCTGGAAGCGTACTTTATCTTCTCTTAGATATTCATTAGATATTAACATAATCTTCTGTTATGGAAGACTATTAATGACTGGTTCAAAAACATTACTAATGGATAAAATGGAAGAAGAATCACAATTTGAAAATCAAGCTAATTTTCATGGATATCAGAGTCAAGTCTACAATTCTGCTGCCCTTTGAGAGGGTGCAAGTACAAGATGCTTTCAGATGGAAAGCTGACAGTCACATTTGTTTCTCTGCCCTACCCTGTTGCTAGTGGAAGGCCCATCAAGTAACAGGGAAAACGACCAACAACACAGGAGGAGGAAAGTGAAACTAATCCCATGCAAAATACTGACAAGCACAGAACTGAAATGAAGATGACTCAAACCCTCCTGTTTTTTAAATGGCAAAGCTGTATCATGCTTTACATGAAATCACTTTTGAGCTGATGGTATCGTTTCAGTGCCTGCAATATCTGTTGTGCTCTAGAGTAACTAAAGACTATAGCGTTGTCATGCTATAAACTCATAGTATGAAGAGTGACAGCCCACACTTCATATTCAGTGTAGAGGACAGAGTACTCTACATGGTGTGTACAAACACTAAACCCACCTATTTTTCTTACAAAACATGTTCACTAATCATCACATTGGTCTTCAGATGGTCCCCACACACCGTGAAAACTGCATGTGTAAAATGTACAACTATCACATTAGAACTAGAAAAACTATGTCAGAACCTAGATCCAAGATGGCAAATACACCCTGTTCCAAATCCAGTGCCTATTATGAAAATTAGATGCTACAGCTAGTTGTTTGTAACCAATTTGTTAGCAAGGTCGGCTTAAACTATCCATTTATACAGTAAAGCATTTAAGTGAAACCTTAGGCAGCTTATAAATATGCAGAGTCATTAATAAAAAACCCTCAAATTCCGTATACAACAGCAACTGATTTAAGTAAAAGAGAACTTTAACTATTTCAAATGTTAAACCTTTTAGTTGTACATGATAAATAACTTAATAAACTGATAATTTTAACACCCTTAATGAGAAAAATTTAAACACTGCATGCAGTTACATTCAACCATAGCAAAGTCCATCTACAGAATAATGAGAAATATATCCTGACGTATTTTCTTTTCTACAAGGAAAAGAAATCTTTAAACTAAAATAAAAATACAATGATTTTTCCAAAGATTACAATGTGTTACATAAAAGGTAAATTAAAATGTTCAGGATTTCTTGACTTCTACAATAAAAGTTTGCCCAGAGAATGCTCACAAGCCACTTAATCCGGTAGTCACACTTCCTCTTGCATCTACATCATGAAGTTTCAATTTCCTACTATTTCTCATGCTTATTTCTTTCACTTCTATTAAGTCAGTGCCACAAGAAAAGAGACACAAGAATATGTTGCAACAAACAAAAATAAGGGTGATAAATTCAAGTCAATATGAGTATTTCTTCAGGCGCTCTCCCCTCACTGAAACTGTTTTACAGTAGCACTGGGAAAGACTTCTCCCTCTCCCGAAAAAGGCCGAAACAACTAAGTTATTCTGTGATCTGGATAACAACTCATAGGGTTTTCATGGTTTTTGCAAGTCACTCATTGAACTTTTACATATAAGTTAAAACTCTACTAGAGAAAATCAAGTGAGTTTATGTATTCCTTTGATCCTAGAGTCATGCTTTCTTTTTAAATTAAGTGCACTGAACAAACACAACCACAGAAAACAAAACTAAAAGGAAGAGGACAACACTGACATTCAGCCTTATGTAAACACTCGTGCATTTCTCTCCCAGTTCTCAATGGTAACAAAGACATCCACACGTGTGTACCAACCTGTTTGTGGGTTGACCAGAACACTGCCAGGCGGTATGCCTGCCGCTTCCAAGGGAAGCAGAAAGAAGCTACTGCTAGTAGGAGCCACTTGCCCGCTTATGCCACCATCAAAGGAAAGAGAGTTACTAGTGCTGACAGTTGGATAGACGGCAGGTGTGCCATGAGAAGGCTGGCTTAGAGCTGGCACTGGAAGAGGCTGCTGGGTGTGAGAAAGAGAACCCGTGGATGACCCTACACTACTAGAAGACTCTGAACCTAGGAAAGGAGTAATGAGAAATTGTTTTTACCTAGAGACAGAAACATCAGGCTCACTTAAAATATATACTTGCACATGCTCATCCTTAAAGCTCAGCATTAAGTACATTATTAAACAGTGGCCTTTTCAAGGCACTCCCCCTTCATCTCCCCTGGAATACCATCACAAGATGAGAGCCAAGGGTCAGTTCAGCACTGCTTTGCACTGTAAAATGAGCCTTTCATATCTAGCTCTGATTGTCTGGACAGAAAATATGCACCTGTACATAAGCACATATGCTAATATTCAGTTCACCCGCAACTTATTGAAGTGATGGGTCATTTACCCCAAAACAGTGCATGCACAAGTATCAGCTGGACACAGGGAAGCAATGAACACGCAGCCTACAACAGCTCCACCTGCGCAGGCCATAGGGTGATGCAGGTGCAGTGATGCCAGTGTCCCTCCAGATACGCCAGCTGAATTCACATGCTCTGCAGATGCAGACTGCAAGCAATGACCATTTTCTTTTTACTACTACATGTCACAGATCTCTTCTGACTCACCTGCTAGACAAATGGCACAATCCTAAAAAACTCAAAACTACCTTTTTTTTTTCCTCTGACAATTTTTAGACTGAAATCAAGAATTCAGCTGGAAAAAATTGTGGTAATATGGTAGCTTTGGCCTAGCTTTATGCAACAATTCAAAGTTCAAAAGGAGTATGAAATAGCTGGTTGGAATCAACAATCATTTTACAGATATGAGTGACTACAAACATTGCAAAGCAGTGGAGAACCAGACCCCAAGCTTTCTGAAAGCCAACGCATGCAGCTAAGAGCAATATTCCAAAAGTCCAATACAGAGAGGACTGTAGAACTGCACTGTTCACAGATCACCGCATACCTACACCTTGAGGTATACAGTTTCTCATACTTTTTATTAAGCCTGTGCCATGATACTTGCAGTACTTAGAAACAGGATGTAGTTCTTTAAATTTAAGAGCTCTTCATTAGCAGCCTCTATACAATCTAGAAGAGAAAGCAAGACTCCAAAAGGGCTGTGACAAAGTTCATCTACTGTTTGAAGTTTCTTTGCAGTGCTTCATAAAAATTTCTAGTTGGAACCCTTTGACTTGTGTGCATGAGAAGACAGTATAGCTTGAAGCATTTGCTGATGCTGACTATGAACCTTTTTTCTCTGCTAGATGCAGTGAAATAAAAACCTATTAATTGTAAACTGGGCAGAATAGCATATCCCAGCTCTGTAAAACAATCTTCACTTGACCAGAGTTACTTCGATCAGATTCATTTCCAAGTGTGTCCACTTCTAGATTATGTAGAGAAATTATGCTGAAGCCATCATAATTAAAGTCAATTACATCTGTGATCAAACCAGCAAACAAAACCAATCCTCAATGCATGCAAAATCACAACCTGGCACTGCAGCGAAGCAACAACCATCAAGATCAGCATTCTGAACTTTGAATGTTAACTCCCAGAATGCAAAAAAAAAGTTTCCAGCAAAATTTTAAGAATCCATTTATGTTCTTGCAATTTAGAAAAGAAGATTTCTAAGACCGTATTTTATAGATACACTACTATCAGGATTTAGTTTCTTTTCAAGCTGTGCCAAATAGTTAAATAACTTGATGCAATGTCACAGTTTTACAGCATATGCAGAAGTACCTTGGAACGTAGATTTTTATACAAGTGTACAATGGACAAACAGAATTTGTAACTGGTTTACGGCATTAAGATATGGAAGTGTGGTGATAGACCTGTAAGGTAGTGGTGGTTTAAGGGAAAGTAAAAAAATTAAACACCCTTACCAGAAACAAGTTTTACAGATAAGCCAAGCATAATACAGGCAAGTAATAATATTCTGCTTTTTTTAGAGTTCTACTGTAAATTCTGAAGCAGTGCATCTATAACCCACCCATGCATCACAAGCCTCAGAATTCACCACAACCAGTATTATCTTTGGATCAAGTTACACTAGCGTTAGGATACAAATATTTACTAAATTTCATTTTTGACCCACAGAAGGTTTATATCCATATTTTCTGAGAATTTGTTTTGACATCAATTACATATTAACAGACCTTTGCAACCTGGACTCTTAATTTTCCCCCACATTTCTGAATCTTAAAATTGAACAGTATACCCTTTGGTCCACTGATCTGATTTTTCAGCAGTCTAAATATGAAGTAAGCTTTTTAGCCATATTCATTTAAATTTAACAGTGGCACTGAAGACAACACAATAAAATATAACAACCAATTCCCAGGCTTTAACACTGTATTTTTGTGGCTAGCAGGATAGCAGTGCCATTTCCTAAAGCTTCACAACGCAGCTTTGCTACACTGAAACTAGAGTTGAACTCTGCATTTTTATTTTGCATAAAGTACTTATACTGATGTTTTCAAATCCTTTGTCTGAGATGAAATGCATTCAGCTTAAAGCCATCTATAATGCACTTTGAAAAAATCTACTTCCAAAGTCAAAAGCCTTTGTTTAATTACTCCAAGGCAGTTAAGCACTCTAGGAGGGTGAGGGCTGTAGGGTCTCCTACAGCCTGCGTGGACTGCAGGAGGCCTGGCTCTGTAGCTGCTCTATGTATACAGCACCCGCTGTATGCCGAGGGAGCTGCACGCATGGAGCACCTGCGAGACTGAGGCCTCCGCGCATGCACACGGCTGCGATACGCACCAAGTATCACACCACCAGGGACCTCACCACTACACAACCGTGTTGTACAGATTTTATTGTACCTGTCTTAGACAGCCTGCCTGTGCTTTTGCTGCTCCCAGAGCTATCTCCTCTTGTCAGGACTGATATCCCACTGAAGCTGCTGGCTTTCGTTACAGCTGGCTTCAGATTGCGGATGGAACTATCCGAGTCGGTGCTGCTCCAGGGACGCGGTTCGCAATACTTCAGCTCGTTCTCAGTGCTGCTCTGATGGCTGTTGGCTGATCTCCCTGATGTTTCCTTATTGATTCTGTAAGTTATAAACTAAACTTTTAGCACAAGCATCAATTGCAAAATAAGGGAAAAGGAAAAAAAAAAAAGAAAGAAGCGAAAAGGTGAAATGCATGCAGAATACTTTGGGATTGTATTGTTTTTTTAAAGAAAGCGTCAAATACCTAAGTATCTGTCGTCTTTGTTGTGTACTATTAGTTTCTTCCTCCTGGATTCTGTTGACATTTTAATAAGATAGCTTAATATTTATTAAGAAAATAGGAAAACAAAACAGAATTGAAGTGCAAATTTTCTTACCTTTTATCAGTGAAATAATTCTCTTGGGAACACAGGGACTGAGGGGCAAAGAAGTGCAGAAATTAATATGAATGGCATCTAGAACACCCACAACAGCACAGTAATGAAACACACTGCAATTTTGTGTTATGCATGGACTGTTACTGCATCCTCTTCACATTAAGCTGTCTGAAAAATTAACCTCTTTGGTGAATAATTTCCATGTTATGGGAAAAAAAAAGACATTATAAAAAGGCCCATCTGCAGGAAATAAAAGCATCAGAATAGTTAGAACAGTGACCATTTTGTTTATATCAGTATTTTTCTGAGGTTACAATTCTTCCATTGGGCCTTCGCTGCATTATGTAACGTCAAGCTGATGCGTGACTCCACAGGTCTATTACCACCACCAGAGCTCCCTTGTCTTCTGCTTGAAAGCCTGAAGTAGATGACGCTGGCTACAGCAATAATTGTACTGAATTCTTTGGGTACAAGTACACATATGCTAAAAAGCAGAGAGAATATACCATCAAAAATGCTATTGTTATCTTCAGTTATGTTGTCCTTGACTGCGACTCCTAACGTTTGGAACAAAGCTTCCAAGGGTACAAGATGTGGTAAACGCATACACAAAAGGAAAAGGCACTTTTATATCCAAAATTCCATTCTTTTTGTTTGTAACTAAGGTGAACAAAAAAAAAAGGCTTTTAGAAAATATTTGGATATAGCAAATTATTCTTCTCAGAGCTCAGTACTCTTCCTTCAGAACAAGGATCTCATTTTGGCTATGTAAGAGCTACAGATAAATGTCAGGAAAAGTGGATTATCGGAAGTAATGCATGTTTTTGAAGACATATTTGTTCTGCTTCATTCAGTATAATTAAATACAATCACCACTTATGATTGAATTATAGTTTACAATATTGTCCTGCTTGATAACATCAGTCAAGAGAGACTGGACTTCTAGCATTCTGACCGAAATTTCACATACAGGAATTTGAATCATTTTCTGTGACCAGTCATCAAATGTGTTCGATATAGACACAAGTAAGAAAAACCAACGTTTTGGTTTTGGATTTGTGGGGATTTTTTTGCGCATTTTTTGTTTTTTCAAATAATTATTGCTCTGAGCAACAACTGAAATGATTGCAGTAACAAAACATTAACTTACAAATTTCAGTTAAGGGACAAAAGAATACACTGAAATAGGTAATGCTGGATAATGCACCAAAATAATTCTGGAAGGTTGCTTGAGCTTCATACAGTAGTGATTAGAGAAAACAGCAGACTTCCCGGTAACTTCAACGCCATTTAAAACTCACTCAGGCTACATCAATAATTCTGATGTGCTCCGTCCCCTTCAGAAACAAAACATTTCCTGGAAAGAAGTATCTGAACAAAAACCACTTGTGTATGAAGTAGTCATACAAAACACCATAAGATTTTCTTTGATACATACATCTTGTGCAAATATTCTTTCTCTAGCTCTCTGATATTCTTCTTCACGTTCTTCTATGGATTTACTTCTTCTGTCATCTTTTAATCGTATTCTCATCTAAATTAAGTGATACAGTGTCAACTTCTACAGGAAAATGGTACAGATACACAGTCAAATACAGCAAGTGGAAGGAAATATCCGTGTATATTTTACCTGGTTGTCATCTTTGTCTAAACTAGAGTTATCTCTTTTAAGGATGTACCGCTTCTGGAAATCATCACTCTTCTCATCCTTTATATGCTCACAAAACTTTTGGTCAGGTCTGTGAAAAGTTGTTAGAAAGAAAAGATTTATGGTTTTGTAAGTATATACCATACACAGTGAAACAAATGGAAATATGCTAATCATTAATGTTAAATATGCTTAATATTCTAACTGAAGTATAACTTTGGTTGTCCAGGCAATGGAAAAGGTACCAAAACCGTAAGATGATGTGTCCCCCTGACAAGTCTTGCTCCTGAGGTATGGCAACCCTGCTTTTAAAATCTCTTCCTCCTTCAAAGCGTTTTGCTTCAACTTCCATTAAGGTGGCAAGCAAACCACACGCCCTTGGGGAATCAGAATTGCTCTTGAATCCAGCCTGGTGCCATGCAATGGACATTGGGCATGCATGGGAGTGAAGAGAGAGATGCGAGGTGCTTTCTGCTACAGCTGTGATACCTCAGAACTCATTTCAAGGGAAAACAGAAGAAGATAGAGGAGAAAGCATTGACACTTACAAACTTCTACAATAAAATTAGGTAGAAAGAAGAACAGTTCAATGCAGGCAAGCAAGAGCTTCACAAGATCACAGTGAGAGGATGAAGCAACAGATTGTATCTATCGTTTTGGTATTTTATCTGCTTTGTGAAAGAAAATGAGATATTTTGTGAACTCTTATTATTAAAAATAGATACCAAGTACCTCAACAATAAAACTACTACTATCATAAGAGAAGTTCTTAGACCATCAGGAAATATTTGTCTCATGAAAAGACAAATCATATGCACACTCTGTTTCTGTTTCTTTATTCATGATCCGGGACATCTGTATATATAGAGTCAGGAGATCTTTTTCTATGAAACAGCCAAGCCTAACTATGAGTTACTGGATGCCCAAACATAATTAGCAGGCATTTCAGAGAACCTTTCGACTGTCTTACCTCTTTCTTTTAAAGGTCCCTGAATTTACTGCCCTGCAATCACCAACTTCCCACTCCACTGAGACGTCCCAGTATGCACTGGGTTGTTGATGTCAGTAACATCACTGATCAGCGATGGAGCCGGGAATCTGCCTATGAGGAAAAGGTAAGTTTGGGTTTATTCAACATGGAGCAGATCTCCAAGGTTTTCTTTCTAAATTCTTATTTTATATCCAAAGCGATTTAAAATAAGAATACCGAAAACATTAAGAATCGTAATGTCTGCAGGTTAGATGAAATGCCTGCTAATTAGTAACTACACCTACAGGGGGCTTCCAGAGGCCGTAAGCTGCTTAAATACTGGCTAGAAAAATAAGGCATAAAAATGAAGAAATAATCTTTAATAGTTCTTATTCCACACTTCAAGTGCTAGACTGAAGTATCACTCTAGAGATGCTGGTAGGTGCAAAGGCAACAGATTTGAAACGTATGGCTTTAAGTCAATTTAGATAGAGAATGTATAGCCAAAGCAAAACCACATACATGAATACATAAGTTATTTAACATATATTTAGGCTCTACCTATTTTTCTAGAAACTTCTGAGAAGGAAACTGTTTATGTCAGTGAAATTTCAGTGTGGCATATTATTTCAGTTCTATTGACTCTAAAATTAGGGTGGATAATTAGATTTTTTTTTCTCCCAAAGCTATGGAGATTGTAGATAAAGAGACTAGGATTAGGATGCAGATGCTGTAAATTCCTATTTTCATGATCAAATCATAGAGTACTTAAAAGACAACACACAAAAAAGTCCCAAAATGGTGTCAGGCAAATATTTTAAGTTAAAACTAGAAACTCAGTGGCATAAATAAGCCACCACATTAGTCCTTTGTCTTTCTGAGAGAAAATGAGGAGACAGAGCAAGTGCAGAGGACAGAGAGAACAGCTGGGTTCTTTGACTGAAAAGGTCAACTTCACATGGGGTTTGGAGTTGCTATGGTCCCAGTGCTACTTTTTTTGTAATACGTGTTACTAGTCGTTTCTCCAAAAACTGCCCAGCCCTCACAGTGAACTGGTGTGCCATAACTTGTTAACCTGGCTGACACTGCCACTGATCAGAGATGGCTGTCTTCCCTGCTACCTTTTTTCTGTAAGGCCTTGCAAAATCTGTAAGCAACATTATTTCAACAAAAGACTTCAATGCCTTAGTTTTTCCAATAGATTTTTACAGTACAAAAGCCAAAGTTGTGCAAGTGTCATCCCCTCCCTTCACCAAACCAGAAATGACCCCATTCTAAGTTAAGGGCTGGTTCTGCTTTCCAAAAGAATCAGAGCACATACTTTGTACACTTTACTGGTATAAATCTTTAAACAGATAAATTTGTGTTTCATGGAAACCAAGTTAGCAAGGCAACTCTGCGAGAAAAGCAACAAAAAGTCTTAATTTACAGATAACATCCTTTTTTTCCCCCAAAGAAGTTTGAACATGATACGGGTCACATTATTACACAGCACTGAAACATGAACAGTGAAGATCTTGCAACTACCTCTCCCCGGTGCATGGTTCCTGATGAGCAGACAGACCCCACAGACTGCACAATAATCCCAGGGGTTACAGCTATCCATCAAAATGTTTTGTCAAGACTTTTACACTTACATTCTTGTATTGCTAGTTTTATTTACTATGACTGACTTCCCACTCTGGTCCACATTGTGCTCTAATCCAAAGTAAGCAGCTACCCTGTGCAACAGCATTCTGTGGTAGGATGTCATTGGGGGAAACTTTTTCCTTGGAGCTCTGGAAGAGAGGAATAGTAGCTTTATTAAATAAACAGGAACAGTCATGAATTCTTTTTTCCTATAAGAGTTCAGTACTTACTCGTTATTACCAATGAAATCTAAAATTTCCTGTTCTAATTTCAGCAGCATCATTCTGTCCCTGAAAATAAAAACACAGCAACTCAATATGAGACACTCCAATAACTGCAGTTGTGTTCATCTTAAGAATGCACAGGTAAGATCTGTGAGCAACGGATGATGGCAGACTGTAAACATGACCACCAGCTGTCAAACACAGTATTTCTAGGACAAAATTTTTCATTAAGCTATACTGTATTGAACCCACCTAGTGAATCATGCTGTTCCCATCTCAGAAATAAGAATACAAAGATCCCCCAAGTAATCCCTGCCCAGCAGGATCAAGATAAAGCACAGTCGTTGAGGAGACAATCTCAAGAAGAAGGAAAAGCAGTGCCTAGGTTGTTTCTTGTTGGTTAGCATGGGTAGCAACATTTGCAGAGGCCTGAACTGGCCCTTGGGTTGTAAAGCACATCATGGGGTCACTGAGACAGAGTGACAACGGGAAGCACTACAACATAGCAACAGTGAAGTGGTGAAAAGCTGGCAAACACTGCAATGTGATGAGGTATTAAAAGAATACAAAGACACTAAAACTCAAGGTGATAGAGGTGAACATTGCTCTTAAAAATGCTTCTGCCAGTTCCAATGAGTCATTAACACATAATGAAATTAACTGACACACAGTTCATGATTTGTACACATCAGGTCACCAAGTTTCCCAGTTATTGCACGCATAAACCCATAGCAGACCTTCACCTACAATTTCTTACTTTCATTGGGATGCTTTATGACTTCAAAGAGGAACAACATAGAAGTCTAGCAGAGGTCTGTGCTTTCTAATTTGACTCTATAGGACAAAATGGTGTTGGCCCATTATTATAGCTCATTTTACATTTTTTCCCAATAAAATGGAATCCCAATAAATAAGCACATTGGAAATCGTAACTATGATATGAACAAATAGCAAACAGCAATGGAATTGCTTTTGCGACAGCAGCACAATTCCACAGAGTTAATTTATTGCCTTGTGCATACAGCCACAGACCCTGTGTGAAAATCCACTGAGGAAAAGAGCCAGAGACATTCTGCAAACCTCAGAGCAACAGAACCACGGCAGCTCTGTTGCTAACAAATGACTTGAGTTAGGTCAGATTTAGTCTCTGATTGCAGAGGGAGGATGTATCTCTCTAACCATGGTTATATACAGTGCAGATTTAAAAAAAATTTCCTTTCTCTGTAAACTCAGTGCATGGCAGACTCAAGTACGAGAAGGCAGTTTGGTTTCTAACAAGCAGGTGCTAAGAGAGTGTAAGTTTTAGAAATGTAGTATTAGAGTCCCTTCAGGGAGAGAACTGCACACAGACAGAACTCGTTATTTATCTATTAAACATTAAAAACATTTAAAGCATTTTAATGCCCTGAACCTCTGTTCACATAACACACAAATTACAGTAGACTGTTTCAGAAAGCCTGCACAACAAAATTGCATCCTAAGTAACTGGCAGGTAGCATTAGACATTTAAGAGGGAAAAAACAACCCCAAACAAACAAACAAATGTGGTGTGACACCTCAGGCAACAACAAAAAAGAAAAACGGAAAGCTGACATTGCTAGTGCTTACCTGGGATTGTTTTTTAACGTATTTACTAAAAATTCATGAAGATCTATACCAGTGGAATCTGTATACTCTTGACTGGAATCTAAGGGTGAGGGGGAAGAGAGCAAAATTACACTTTGAAAAACCACTAATATTACTTTTTTCCAATTAGTGCTGAACATACTATTTATGGATCAATACTACATAACTACTAGGCACGTAATTCCCAAAATCAAACATTTCCAGTTTCCAGGGAAAAGGCTGACAAGTAAAAAACCAGAAAATCCAAAGTAACCCCTCAACACCCTAATTCAAGTGTAACACAGAAGCAAAAGCTTCAGGAACACTGCCAGTCTCCGAAGCAGTGTATCATCCTGAGCCACCCCATTTCCATCCACCTTCAGAGTCTTCTCAATGTACTCCACTGCACTTCGAGGACCAGCAGCTGATCTACAGAATTACTGGATGTTGACCAAAGAAATATTGTAATTCAGAATGTAGCAGCTTACCCTTCACAAATTTATTTTGTATTATTAAAAATCCTTGTTCTGTTTGTTTTCACAACACAGTGTTTAGAAGGTTTCAAACAGTACACTCAGAACTTTCTGCCTTCTTTCTGGTTTCAGTGAATCCAAGTATTCAAAGCTCTATTTTGTTCTCTAAAAACTGCCTCTGAAAGAAATGATTTAACACCGGATCGTCCCTTACAGGAGCACCTCCCAGAGTTCCAGGTCTTAGAATGCAAAGCTACAAACAGGTGTTTTAACAACATTTTGGGATCTAGATCTCTGCCAAGAACTACATCCATGTTAACCTAGTCTCCAGTCAGGCACAGCTCAAATTCTGCCTAGGACTCAGGTGTCCCAGGCCTTTCTGGGGTCAGTACATAGAGCAGTCATTGCAAATTACCTTCTGTCAGCAATGAGGGGGCTACTGCACAAGGAAGGGTAGGGTTCAGTGGAGACAGAAGCTGTGCAGGCTGCTCCATCAAAAGCAACAGTGCCAGCAGAGCAGCCTCTTGGCATATGGGAAACTGGGTGAGCCAAGTGTCCAGTCTTCAGAAATGAGACCTGAATTTTTCCTGGGTAAAATTTAAGTCCACCTGAGGACAGGGAATCCCTAGTTCCCCAAAGAAGAATGATGTCAGGTTCCTTTATCTGCAGAGCTTGCTATGCTATCAAGCCTGCCCACATATTATCAAGAGAGAATAAAAGAAACCAAGCAAGTTTGAGCATTGATGGTTTGGGATTACTTTTGATTCTAAGGAAAGGAAGGGAAAAAAAAGAAAAGGGTATGCCTGGTAAAACTACTTTAAGATTGAATAATTATTTAATTTTTTAAATTTGCAAGTGCGCAATAATTTTGTTCTAATTACTAGACCATTGATGCTTAAATTCCACGGTTTTCTATTTTGGCACTTCCTAAATTGAGAAGTCATTAACCTCTAGAGGAGGTATTGGGTGAATTTAGAACAGCTATCTCTACCTTACGTATCTTCTTACTTTGCTCTCAACTGCTCATCATTACCTAACATGTTGGGTATTTTTTTTTATAAGGCATCATTTCAAAGCCTCAGATCTATACATGCAGTTAAAGTCTCTATCCCAGTGCTTTTTATTTCACAAATACCTGGGGACACCACATGAGGAAGGCCTTATGGAACTGAGGGACGCAAGATGGACAACTGCTAACTTCTCAAAAAGAATTCCAGCTTTAAAGATATTTCCTACATGCTGGTTGATCTAAGATGTTTAGATGAACATTGTGGATCCTTTTATTCAGAGCAAGAGCTACAGAATGATTTGCTAACTTAAACGCATACAGTTTTCTACCTTTAGGAGGTATTAAGTAATGAGGACAGACACAAGCTTACATCATTAATTTTACAGTTCTCTTTCAAGTTAAAAACAAAAGATTTTCAGCAGACAGAATAGATCTTCAATCCAGAATATGAAAATATTAAAGTGAAAATACAATACTTGTCATTTTTACTTATGTGGTTCCATCTGCACTCTAAAATTTTATAAAAACATTCTAGATACTATCAAAAGTAAAACAAACAAGAACATTGACTTCTGTCAAATAAAGATCAGAACAAGGACAAAGGTAGTTGTTACTCTCCTAGTGAGAATGAATCCTGTAACAAAGCCTAGGAATGTGGCAATAACTTCCTCTGACCAGCAAAGTCAGTTTTCCAAAGAACACTTGGACACAACTGAGGCAACAGGATTGCTTTTATGGTCTGCATTGCTAGACAGGCAAGAAAAAAAAAAAATTTGCTGGAAGATGTGTGTTTGCTGAAGCCTTGAAAACCCTGTATCCCTCTGAGACCAGTTTACTCCCTAGCTCAAAGACGTCTGATCTATTAGCTTCATTTGCTAATAAAAAAAGTAAATTTTATACAATGATGACCCGGAAGGAAACTGTATTTCCTCTAAATACTCTTTATCTACACGGTACATTTAAAAGCACAACGACAGATAGCAAACCTCTTGATAACATTTTTCTGGACAGTTTCTCACTGGATTTTTCCTTTTCCGTTTCATCTTTTGCAGGCTTTTCTTCTTTCTCAAAAGACTGTGACAACTGGATCTGAATTTTCTCCTGTCAAGAGTAAAAAGCAGTCATCATGGAAATTATTTGAAACAATACCTGCAGAGAACTGTTTTGTACTATACTATCTGCAAAATAAGGAAGTAACAAGGAAAAGGATTGCCTTCATATTCTTTCTGATCCCACAGGTACCTTATGCAACCACAAAATTAAAATATTTATCAGTAAATCAAAAACTATAGAGAAGGCACAGTAAGTACCCTGCACTTTTTAGAATTTACTCACACTTCCAGGCCCTGAATGCTATTGCAAATTAATCCAAAGTATCTTGGAACACATATGAAAACATTCATTTTTCAGATGTATACATTTTACACAGCTTCTAAACTTTTAAGTAATGCATCATCCATGATGTCGTGTCCCCCCCCCCCCGCCCCAATCTTTGCAGTTCTTGACTGTAAACGCTTGTTTCAAGTTTCAATTTGGTTCACACCAAGAAGAAAAACAAAACCAAACAATTCAATCTAAGGCAGACCGGCATTCCTGGATCAACCAAAAGGACATATTTACAGTACCATATATCAAGGCAAACTGTGCAAACCATACTGTTGTCAAGGCTTTAGACTCTGAGCTTCCTGTATATTTTGACAGAGTAGCTTTGTGTGTAATCACCTCAAAAGCCATGTTTTTGTACTAGTAGGTGAACTATCATAAAGCCTTTTTCCCCAAATACAGCAAAGAAGAGCTTTCCTTTGAAATTACAGTGACACAACAGTCCCCTAAGTAGTGGAAGATTGTAATTTCTTTTTCATGCCTCTTTACTCTTTAACAAGATTGTCAGTAAAGGACTAACATATTTCAGACAGCAAAAGCAGAGGAGGAAGGGGGAAACAGAGACAGCACGTCTGAATGACTCCAAGAGAATGAGTGGCAAAGCTCTGTAAAAGCAACACTCTCCCATTACCTTTTACCTTGAAATCCCTCAAACGTCAATTTTGCTCCCCCAGATGCCAACTGAGTTGATGCTGTCACTCCCGAAACTGAGAAATCTCATCCTTCTCAACCCAAAGAACCTGCCCCTCATCTATTCTTGCCTATCACTCTTCTGTCCCACACCTAATCCTGTCCCACGCAAGTCCTCACTCTTCCTTCAAACCCATTCTTACCCATATCCAGGCACCCACTCTAAGCTTCTCCTCGTGTCATTCCACAGACTTGATCTCAGTCATGTAAGCCGGTCAGAGTTAAATATAGTCAGGATTCACCAAGGCTAAAGACTGTTTCACATGCAAACATATCCGTGCACAGCCTGTGGTAATGCTCCTTCCTGCCCTAGCACAAACTGCTCGCTCTCCCCTGGTGCCTCCAGAGCTGGGTGACAGGAACCCTGTGCTAATAGGTGGTGGTTAAAAATGAGGTTCCATATGAGTTTTTGTAGTAACAACTTTTTCAAATAAGAAGAAAATGTTTGTAGTTTGATAGTTTTATCAGCTCTCTGTCTCATTACTATTTTTTTCCCATATTAAATGTTCCAATTAAACTTATTAATTCATACATGACCTGCAAAACAGACATAACAAGCGTGAAAGGATTCTCAGCTTTTATGAGATTATTGATATCCAAGTCTGATACAACCCATCACCATTAACTAGGAGAGAATTATACAAGAGTTCATTGTTAGTCCTGAAAATTCACTTAGCTACAAACCTTAAAGAGTCCAAAACAAATCTTCACATTCCTCACCTCACAAATGTGAATATAATTCAAAGGAGCAAATTTGTTTGTCACTAAGCGCGTTACACCTACTGTTCACCTCATAGCTGCGTAACAGGTATTTGAAAAAGAAGCAAACATGGTTTATGTCTAAGAAATTGTTTCTGACTTGGATCCACCCATATGTTATTCTCCATTTTACAATAATATGTCACAAAACTATCAGTAAATTAAGGAAATTTTCACAGTATGATTTTCCTTCACTAGAAAATTTATTGACTCCACATTCTAAACTCATCTGAAGTAAAAGCATATAGCAAGTTTAGTCAAAGCATTTCAGCAAGTAATCATTTTCATAGTTCTTTTCCCATCGAGAGCTAAAAAAGGATCAGCCATCTGAACAGCCAGTTCTACTACCACCAACTCTGCTTCAAAGTGTGATACAACAGAACTGTGGACCAAAGGGCACTTTCTTGTGATTTCACGCTATAAAAAAAATGTAGCATCTAATTAAATATGACCTACTTGACTGGAAAGCTGACAAAAAAGTCTTTTAACTTCTATTCCCTAAAATTCTTTTAATTCCACTCTGTTTGTAGCGGGTCTCTGCTGGCATACTGATTCAACAGTCTCCTTGTAATTCACATCACTATCTTAAGTCCTCACTGTAGCAGAAGAAATTGTCACCAAATCCTGATGAACAAGTCAAACAAAAAGCAAAACCCCTCGAACCATCAAAACGCAAAAAATTCCTCAAGGTTACAACACTTGAGGAAAAAGGTGAGAGTCAGGAAACATTACAGAATATCACACAAACGCCCTGCGTCCTGGAGTCTTGGCTTTTAACAGCAATCGCTAAAACCAACAATCACCTGAATTTACACATGTCCATATAATCCCCCCTCCTTTGGGTTTTGTTATTTTGCTAAATAAGAAAAAGCTCAATCTTTTGGAGGTTTATGTACTTGTTACTTGAGTAACAACTGTCATTCATGTGAAAACAGCCTTTCCTTAAGAGGAGCTGACATGGCTTCTCCTTCGCTCCTCATACTTCATGTTAGACAACACAGAATCAGAATAACCCCAGCACCTAATACTTAGACAAAAGACAGCAAGAGAATATAGAGTTAGTGTATCTACAAAGCTAAAAGATCAAATAAATCATCTACGTTCTTCCTCCTGCAATAAATTGCTAAGTTTGTACTTTCACAGCACCTTTTCATAAAGGGGTGCCAGGGCTTTCTAACATTAAGGGTTAAAAATATGTAAGTTCTTACCTAAGTTTCTCAGTAAGGAACAGTATTTTTTGTCATTCAAGCAAATATAAAAAAGTGGATCAGAAAGTAAATGGATCTGCTTGAGACAATTTGTCTGGTGTGTCAACCTCTTTCATTGCAGCCGCCTGAGGAGCAGCAGCCAGCAGTGGCAGCAGTGATTTGCTAAGTGACTTCTACACCCACGAGTTTCATCCTGCTGAGAGCTTTCCACTAGTGTGGAAAGGGTGACTGATAACACTCACAGGCAAGACTACAGAGTTAACCCAGAACTTACTCCACTTCCTAGTTAAGTAAGTACATTTTTCATCCTGTCAAGGCTAACACCTTCTAATCATAAAAAATTGGCATTCTTCAAGTATTATCAGCAACTTTATCCTCAATTTTACGCTTAACTCTTAAAATCCATTTTAATTATGAACACAAAACTGGAATCCATTTTCCGGATGTGATCACTAATACAACAGAGCAGTGACTTTCCCATCAAGGGGAAACAATCTCAGAGGTTATCTTCGTGCTGCCAGAGAGGGCTGCGCAGGATAGTCTCCCACTTCACCTGGCCACTGGACCTCCCACGTGGTCCAAGCACAGTTAACACATATGCATCACGCTTCAAAGTGTGGGGCTTGAGGAAGCCAGCAGCCATTGGTGCTTACAGCAGAACTCTTCCATGCCATTCCCAAAGATTCTTTGAGAAAGGGAGCAAACTGTGAAGAAATTGCCTGCATGAGTTGTTACAGAGGGTCAGGGAAGACCTGTGCCCCACACATGGCATGTGCACTCCAGCATCAGAACTTGTATCAAATTCCTACTTCTCTTTCCTTCAGCACGCATTTCTTCACTCTCTGGGGAGGAATTAAGTTTGTTCTCTCAATCATTTGCATAGTTCTTGGAATTCATAATCCATTTTTCTAGATTACTGTTTCTAAAGAAAACGCACGGCTAGCTCTATCTTTGTTTCTTAATATACAATCTGGTTTATGGTTTCCTTTTGTACAAACTTTGATTATCACACAATTCAATTGATTCTGTAGAACTGACCTTTACCTCTCTTCTACTACTGCAGTAATTCCATTCAAGAAAAGCCCTGCAGTACGCAGAGCTAAGGATAGATTCCCAGAGGACATGGTAACAAATGCCATCGGCAGAGAACCCTTACTATAAATGTATGACTTTTAATCATTATATACATGGTGGTGTATAGTGCTGGAGGTTCTTAAAATCCTAATACACTGTGGATGAACAGGCCATCAAATCAGGATTCTTTTTTCCTGTAATTAGATCAGAGACTGAAACGTTAAATCCTGCTGCTTCAGCCCAAACAACTAAGCCTGAACTAGATCTCTCACTCAATTTTGTTAATCTTATGTGCAACAGGGTTGTAAATAGCGTTAACTTTTCTACTGTCTTTTAATCTCTTACTCTGCAGCAGCCTATACCAATCTAAGACATAGACTTTCATCAAATTAACAGGCCCAATTTAAAAATTTCTCTAGTCAACTCTTCAAATACTGGTATATCAGGAAGGACTATGAAAAATCTTATTTTCTCATTTTTCCCAAGGGGGGGTGGGAATCACATCCCTTTGATACTTTGTGGTTCTTTCTTAGAAAAGTTTAATTAGCTTGATAAATACCTACATGAGTATTCCTTCCTCCCTCCCTCTCCAAAACTGAATTACAATTCCCCCCGCAACCTCCCCCCACCATTCTGCCAGTTCCTTCTGCTTGTTAAGAAAAGTGAGAGTTTTCCCAAAAAGACAGTTTAGAAGCTTTTCAAACAGCAAAATGAGTCAACATGCTTTACAAGTAAGCCACTAAGGATTGTTGCAGTTCTGTTAGGAGTGAAAAAAGAAAAGCATTTTGATGTCCCTCACTCGTACACAGAACTAAACCCTGAAATAGTATTGTGCTGTACAAATACAGACTAGTATGAAGGTGAAGTCAGGAAAACTACATTGTTTTAAATTCCCTAAAGTATTTTTATATATTTTGTCCAGCATTTAGGAACTCTTTAAGTGTGTTCTATCATCTTAATAGATTAGTCTTTAGACATACCCCAGGCATATGTTAATAGAACTACCAGCAATTCTGACTAACATGCAGGAATACAGTTAAAATGCTAGAAGTTACAACAGTTTTAATTTTCCAAATATAAAAAGCTGATAAATTATGCTGCGTATTAATAATAATTCTTCTGTCTTACTGATGGCTGAGAGCCGTTAAGCAGTTTAAGACTCTCTCAAGTGCACTGTAGCACTAGAGCTAAAACAACTAACAAAATCCTCTTCCTGTTCCCCAGATATCAACCATTATAGTTTAGAAAATCAAAGCAAATTCTTCATTTGATATTACCACCTCTATTAAAGCTGTATTAAAAAAATTAAAATCATATGGTGCCTGTATATTTAAAGAGTAACCAAAAGATTTTGTTTTGAACAGTAAGTTACTTCACATTTTTTCAGAAACATCAGTAATGTGATTTTTACCTGGAGGTCCTGGGATATTTCAGCTGTGGGAGGTGGTGGATATTCTTCACATACAGCAAGGCTCCGAACTAACTTTAACTTTGTGTTTGACTAAAGGAAAGTATGTAAAATTAAAAAACTATGGCTTCTAAAAAATTATATAAATATACCATAAGCTGTGATTTTTCCATTCATTTTATGTAAAACAAAATGGCTGAAAATTGCATTTTTAATATTTTCAATAGAATAATTCCCTTTAGGATGAAAATATCCGAGCAACTGCAGCTTTTGAAGGCACTGTCAGCACAATAGAGCACAGCTAATGAAAAGTAAATAAAATCTTTGGGAAGGTGTTTCTCTCCATAACAATAAAAAGCCACTAAAAATATAAAGGCAAACCACAAAAGCAGACAACTAGGCAAGACAAAAATCCAACAGAATAAAACAAAGCTTCAATGCCAAAAAATAAAACTAAGGCACTTTTCACAAAGTAACAAAAGCTTCACAAAGCATGAAGGGCTTCCTTAGCATGCCAGCACACAAGTCTACTGTACCTTCGACCTTTTTGCTGTCTGTCCAAAAGACTGCACTGGCCGCTGAACGACAGGCACAACAGAAAAGGTTTATATTAAACTTAATAGTACAATTTTATGGATGCAGAAGTCTGTATAAGAGAAAGCTTCAACAGTTATTACTGACACGATGGTCAAATCTGTGAAAGGAACAGCAGGTGCTTTTGGCTGAAGGATTATGTGCTCTCCCAGTTTCATTGTGCTTGTCCTTGATTTCTCCATTTATCACGAATAGACATTACAGGAATTGAACACGAAGGAATGGTTGTTCTTGTTCAGTAAGATCCAAGCAATTTACTCTCTCAGCCAGCTCCTTCATTTTAAATTCTCATGTCCTAATTTCCTTGGCAACATGACATGGTTTTTATGAATATTCTTCCTATTCCTGAAACCCACCTGGAAAAATTATATGGGGAAAAAAAGCGCACCTTGCCTCTACCAGGGGAGCAGATGATGACCTGTCATAAGTAAGTTAAAGTATGTGTTTTTCCTTTCATCTTAGGACCTGTGACAGTGGACTTTAAAATGGGCTACTGGTCAATTTTTTTCTCTTTAATCTAGCAACTTACTATGCATTAATTTGTTCTTTCTCCTCCCAGATCCCATCTTCCATTGCTGTTGTTTCTTTTAAAAAAACATTGCCAGAGTTTTATTACAGTATACATGACTGAAAGGTACATTTGAATCAACAAAAGTGTTAGTTTTAACTTAACATCTCTAACAGTTAAGAAATTGTGAGTTATAACTAACTCAGCCCTCTGTGACAGTTACACAGGACTAGAAACACTTACAGTGGCGTAACAATTTCAGTATTGGTTTCACTGCAGAACTAATCCTGAGAAGAGACAAGCATTTAACAGAACCAGTTTTATTGAGCACAGCCCTAATATTTGTAAGGAAAAAGTAACATTGGTAATATAATTTCAAATGTCTAATGGGCGGTATTTCCTCCTTTTCCAAATGAAAACTGAGTTTGAAAGCTACATGAAGACCAGCCTTCCCTGCCCTAGGCTCACAGGAGCAGAGGTCTATCAGGTGCCTTCATCTCTTAGCAGGACATACATGCTGTTAAAAAAGAACACCTAACAAGTAAAAGGCTCTACCACATAAAGGCAGAAGAACTGCTATTATCCTCATTTTCCTCGAGTCCCAAATGTCTTTTTTGGATGTTGTGCCAGCTCAGCTGAAAAGCAGCAGAAGGGGAGCTCATTTAAGCTCATTTCACTATATAACAGGGTTTTAAATAGCAGCACCAAAAACTAACTGAACTTATCACTAGCTTTTTAAAGGAGCCTTGCTGAGGTTTTGAGCAGCAAAGACAGTTCAAATGCTCTCATACCTGGAACAATCCAGAGACACTGAATTTTGCTGTTACCTACAAAATATTTTATTCTTTCAATCACTTATGCTGAAAGCATATTGAAAACGGACACTCTGCATATCCCTGGCAAAGTTTCAATTACACCAAGCTACTAAACTTTCAAGAACTGGATGATTTCCCAGCCTCACATCAATTACTCCAGCATCAATTATCTTAGGTGGGTTCAAATCAAGTACTGTGAACTTAAAATCAAATCAGCACAGTCCTCAGTTCACTCTCAAAACAACAGGCAAAAGAATCTACACTTGGTCAACTGTTTTCTTTTTGCAAGATCTGGGAAGCTTTGAGGCCAGTATATAACTGAAAAGAGCGTATGGAAGCAAACACCCCACAGATCCACCATTTGGGGGAGAAAAAAATAATTGACTTCCTTATACAGGATATAAGACATTTTAAATTAGCCAAACAGAATTTCTAATACTGTTAACCAAAACCTTACACATAAGTTACTGCTCACTAATTAGATAAGACATACATATTCAATTATTTTAGAAAGTGATTTAAAAGATAAGAGATTGCTGCTGGGAAGCAGAAACCATATCATAATCAAATTTAATTAAGATCTGTACAGAGCACCTATCTCCTCCTCACCTTACCTCAGTAAAGTCTAAGGAACCCACTGCAGCCAAAACTTAAGTATGTTTGTTCATGCCAGTAAAGTGAAGCAAATGCCTCAAAAACTGAGATATTGAAATTGAAATGATTTAGTATAAAATCTGAATTCTTTGTAAGTGCATTTAAAATTAAGGTGATTTTCAGATTTCAGTCACAATAGCACTAGTTTGATGGTACATTCCTTGAAGTGTTTTACATGTGTTGTATCTCATCTTCCAGTTTGCTTGCAGGATTGGAATACCATGGCGCTCAATTTCATGAGCAATTTTTAGGCACCAAACCAACACCAATAACATTGGAAGGAGAGCTGGAAGGGCACTGTAGGAGGGAATTCTCCCTTGACCGAAATGACTCAAACCTCAGTTACATGAGCTAAGTATCATCCCACCCATCATATTAAGACTTGCTATCTAGAAACAACTGCCTTGTAAAACAATCCTTTGATAAGCGTGGATTCTTTGCTTTCCTACATGACTTCAAGGATGTCAAAACCTGAAATACAAGCCCTCACATCCAGCTGTAACTGTGAGGAATAAGCACCATGCCTTGACACCCAAGAAGCACTAAATAGATCTGGTATGGCTGGACTGCAGGGTCAGCTCAGGTGAGAAAAGGCCTATGATGTATGGTCTGTGCCTTGAAATATAAAACCAAAGTCCTGGGATACCACCAGTAACTGCACTCACAAAATTTGAAGATGATTGGGCACGGTTACTTTCTTGGGCAAAACTACGCCGAATGGATAATCACCTTTCCACTGGAATTCCAGGACTATAGGCAGTCAATGCACATTGTAACTGTTAATGCACATTCTCTCTCTTTTTAGGCCTGCAAATTAGAGTTCTGTCCTAATTTCTCTGTATTTACTAAGTTTTGCTCCTATGGAGCATCTTTATGTTCCCCATTTGTGAAAAACAATTTAGAGCTACTTTAGAATATGTAATCCTTACTGAGTGCAAATTAAGCAATTTCTCTATATTTGCAGCTCTCAGAGACTTTTACTGACTTGAGAAAGCAGTGAGTTAATGAAAGCAAGATTAAAAATAAATTTATGCCCCACTTAAAGTCATTATGGGCATGATTTCAAGTCAATGTTCAAAAGCAAGTATTCCAAACAATTGCATAATGAAAATAATGATTAGGTTTTTGTCTTTAAGAAAAAATAAAAATCAACAACTTCTAAGGCCAATTATGCTTCATTTCCAACTATAAAGAGACAATTAAGAGAAGGTTTACCAAACACATGCAACCATATAGTCCTACTCAAAGCCTAGATATATTTGCATATTTCATTTTTTCCTAATTACCTCTACATATCATGTATACTAAATACAAAGTAAAGACCTGGAGCTGTAACACGCCTTCCTCTATCATCACTGTAGTGTCTAAACAAGCTGGACAAAAACAGGTCAGGCACAAGATGGCAAACTTAGAAGTGTGAAAGGCTTTGTGAGAAGGTTCTTGATCTCTTTCTGAAGAACCGTTTGGGCATTTCAGAGGACAGCCATGATGTGACAGACCTGAACAATGAGTGTTCTAAGGACATTCGGTTTTTCACCCTTCTTCTAAATCAGGTAGGTCTCAGTTTTAAATCCAGTTCAGGGCTACAGTCCTGACAACCACAGACAGTTTTGTGATACTGAAGGAAAGAACAGTGTGGTGTGTGGTTACTTGCTGTCCTGTATTAGCGAGTAGTGACAGGAATTTTCCATGACACGGTAGCGGATGACTGATGGACAGACAGTTTCACCATTGGACCAGAGGCAATTTCAACAGTTCAAAAGTAACTGAACAGAACCTCTCTGATCTTTATCTATTAAAAAGTATTAAATCACATATTTTGAAGACAAAGGCAGGTGAACCCTGACAAGACCAAAACAGCTGGGGAAGAGGCAAAGAAAGGCTTCAGAGAACTCAAGCTGTGGAACACAGAGAGAAAAAAAAAGATTTGTGCTAGTATGGAGGGACAAAACCTGTAGAGAGAGAGGTCTAGTTGCTCAGTAAAAAAATTAATCTAATTTCTCCAAAGGGCAGGGATATTTGCTTAATTAGCATAAATCCAAAACAGAATTATACTCATTTTATACAACATTTGCCTTGCCCATTTCATACGGTGGATGCATACAACTGCATTCGCACACCAGTCTCCATCCTTCCGTGAGGCTTTTTTGTTGGTAGTATTTTGGTTTTCTCTTTCACGGGCACCCCCTTGCCGTGGGGAAAGAGCTTGCGTGCCCTTGTGAAGTTGAGAGCTATGCTGGTGGTGGCATATGCCTCCGGTAGGGTCTCCCAAGCCTGACAGGTCTCAACTGAAGGGTCAGACAAAGTGTGTCCACGGGCAGGATGGGCTCACTAGCCTTCGGGCAACCATCCTAGGAGAAGGACAACTCTAACTCCAAACCCGGGCAGATGGAGCTCGTTTAGCCCTGTAAGGCCATCCATCTAAGAGAAGGATACTCTAACCAAACCTACGACCTGAGGACTTCGCTGTCACCGTCCAAGCTCGCTAGGCCCTGGCAGATGAACCTCAGATGTAAAGGGTGGGGCCAGTCTCACGCACGCTGCGCCTCACCTAAAAAATCCACCGCGCAGGCTTGAAGGGTGTACTCACGTTTGCAAAGCCCTGTAGCGACAGGCAAGGGACGAAACGGCAATACCACCCAAGGAGACCCTCCGGTGTGCTCTTTGCAACCGGTCTTGCCTATCCCGCATTGGCCTTTTCAGCCATCAGCGCGCTTGCAATAAGCGTGGGCAAAGCCCTTCCCAAATCTTCGTCCGCGAAGCCAAGCCATGATTTTGGTTTTACCCTCCACAGACTGCAGCTGCTTTTCCTGATACACAGTGATATGCAGTTCTCTTTCTTTCAGACTTTTACTGTCTTGGCAATCATCATCTCATGAAGGCTCTTATATCTACTTATTAATGGTTATTTTTCAATGCAGAGATGACAATAGTTAAAGCTAACATTATTCTTCCCCCCCAGTCCCCATAATGGATGGATTGTAGAGTACGAACAATCCTCCTTTTCCAATGTGAACTGTTATGGAGATTTTAAATATTTTATTTGTTTTTTTAAAAAGTAAATCTTCCTACTAGTGAATAAAAGGCAGTACACTGTAAGATAAACCCAGGTTGTTGTTTTAATTTTGTCAGTATTTCCTGACACATTAACATTGTAACAGCAGTCCTTACAGTGGATGAAGTATTACCTGTGCCACCACCCAGCGACAAAGGGTTTGTATTAGCAAGCTTCCACTTTGTAATTGACTGTCTTCCTACCACTCTGGAAAGCAACATCCTCAGCCTATCAACTCTGTTTTAATTACATACATTACTCATGTAACAGCAATGTTCTAATTCTGATGGAGACTCTTAGACACTACACTCCCATCGACACTAAATGAAGACGACAGTAAAGCTGTCTCCATCAAACAGCCTTCATTACACAGTTGTTCAGCTCATCTTGTGTATGGTAGATAATTATTTCAGCCACCAGCTATTACTCCTGTACAAGAATGAAACCAAGCAACCAAACCCCTCGCTAAACCCCACAGCCATCGACAGCACCAACAGATTCATTTCTCTGGACTAGCTCTGACAACACAGAGACGCTGGTTTGCAGGAAGGTAGATTTGCCACTTGAGTCTCATAGAAGTTTCCACACTAAAATTTCTTGAATGAGATTTGTTGAATGAGAAAATGTGACTGAGATTTTTCCAAATTACTGAGCTTTATGAAAATAAATAAACCTTAATTTAATTTTATAGCTCACTACTGGGATATTCCATTGAATAAGGAAGATACCAGCTCAGCTATAACATCTACCAGCTTTACAGTAACAGTTATTTCTCATCTGTTACAGGAGAAGTATTTCATTTTAAGGATTTATTTTTTTCATAAAATTATCTACTTACACTGATGCCAGCCTTAATAAAGCCAGCAGATATTAAAGCGTAAAACTGTATTGTTATTACAGAGGTCTACAAGATTTAGTTGGAAGCAATTTAACATAGCGATAGAGCTTACTTCACTCAGTGGAATACTGAATTGTTAGTTTTGAACAAAACTACTCCCCAAAGAACCTTTTAAGCATTTCTCAATAACAAGAATCTAATAGGCTACTGTCCTGTTTTTGCAACCCACAAGATAACACTGCCAGTGAGTATTTTTATCAGAAAATTGTTTATTATTAACACACAGACACAAAATTCCTATAGAAAACTAGGTTTAGTCAAATACAAGCTTCTGCGTTTCCTCTTAGAAATTTTCCCTGTTTTCCAGGTTGTGGCAGAAAATTTCAGCTGCCTTCCTTAACTTCGACTCATATACGACACTTAGACCTTCAACGACCAAGTGGGCAGCCTCAGCCTGGAGTTGCCTAGTTTGAACCATGTGAAAGAGACCCACTTTTCAGAAGTCTTGAGCATAAACATTAACTGCACAACTAAACCTCAGAGGTATTAAAACTGCTCCCATAAATTCTTCACTGGTGTGACAGTATGGGGAGTACTAGCTAGCAGCCAAGACAGGATGATAGCTGATCAGCTCACTCCAGTACTGATGCAGGGAGAAAGGGGCTGGACCTTCTGCTGGTGGCTAGGGCAGGACTCAGACCTACTGGCCTCAGGAGCTCTGCTGACTTGATTCCTCTGACACCTGGGGATTTGGATTACCTACATCTGATTACGGCAGCTTTATGCTGCACAGCTCTGCTGTAAAAGTTACACCTGAGCCATCCATAAGCTACACACAGCTCAAGAGTCCTAGACCGGTCACCCCTATGCCTGGCAGACATGCCAAGCTGTGCTGTAGGGCTTTGTTCATACAACAGTTCACTAAACAGTTTAGTGTTCTGATCAAACCACACTATTACTATACAGTGTATGCTTAACACAGCCCAGTTTCCAAAACACAGTCAGGGTTCAGCAACAGCAAAAGACAGCTTGAGGACTGAGTTTTTCCCCTTGTTCTGCTACAATGAAAAGACTCAACTTCACATATGCACTCAGGAAAACACGAATATGGTCACATCATTTGGTTCCTGTGAAAATCGCTCATCTACTTCAAACAATTAAAAGTGACTGACTCATATTTAAATGAATATAACCAGGGAAGTGGGGCAAAGAAGGACAGAGGAAGCAATAATCGTCCTGTTTGCTTCCCTAACACTGGCCAGATTTTCCTGAACTGTACCAAAGAAACATGTAAGAGGACCATGAGAAAGGGAGAAGAACAAGACACAGACGTATTTAACATGACACATGAGTGAAAAATAAAGTTAAAGGCTTCTTACCGGCATATTGTTTTTGCTATCAGGACAATTTTCATCCTTTTCCACTTCAATCTGCTCCTGACTTCCTGATTTTACAAGGTTTTCAACTGGGTCTGTATCTTTAAATTCAGCTTCTGAACCCTTCATTGCATCAGTTTCATCTTTTACAGTAAGAATATCAGACATCCTCATTAGAAAAGGTTATTTTAAAATTCTACAAGAAATATGGAACCTTTAGGACAAAGAAAAAAGTGGATCACTAATTTTAAAATTAATTGTTAAAAATTACATACCTAAACAGCTACCCAAAAGAAACATGATCTTGTTGCAAATAGTATTCCCTCTCCTATTGTAATATCTTTTCCTGTCTTGTATCAGAGGGAGAGAGAGATCAAGTTCTTTTAAACTACTTTTAACAAGAGGCTTAAAATTACAGACATCTGTACAAACAATAACTAAGAGCTACACTATAGGATAACGCTTGCAGGTTTTCCCTTCTATATTTTAAAATAAACACCTGAGCATTCAGATACTCCAAATCAAACTGTCTTCCAACAGAAATAAGGGAAGGTTTTCTCAGTGAAAAACAGAATTACATATAGTTTTATTTTAAAAGGGTTGCAAGAAAATCAGTGAATCATAATGCATCAAGTGCGTGAACATTCACAAATTCCATTAAACTTTTAAGTTTCCTAGTTGCCAGGTAACAGTTCTGAATGCAGGAACTAGCTTACCTACTAAATGTAGCAAAACCAGTCTTAATAAAATTGAACGCTCTTTCAAAGGAAATAAAAAGAGACAGCTTTGGTAATTAGGATAATATCAATCATTATCAGTAATTATAATTTATAATAATAATTTTAAACACTACATAAAGATAACCCTAATGATTAAAGGTATAACAGAACCACCGCAATTTCCCCTAAGCAATACAACCTCTTGAAATTGCTCAGCTACAGCACAAGATGTAAACCCAAAAATTTTCCATTTCTTAAGAGAAGCAAAGAATAACATCTGAATGCTTAATGTTCATCATAGAAAATAAATAACCATCAAATAACATTATGGAAAAGTCTAGGTAAGTATCTGATTTAGTACCTGATATGTCCTACAGTTTGGGGATTGTGGTCTCCCACAAAAATAAAATAAAATAATCCAAAGTTCCTTTTCACAGTTGTCAACCAAGATGTTAGTTGTAATGAACCATCTGGAATCTGGCAGGAGGAGTCCCATGTCCTTATCCCCGGTGTAGAGTCCTGGACAGAACTAGGTTGTCTTGAATCAGTAAGAACATCCCTTTCAAATGCCTAAAAATCAAAGGAAATACACAATACTTTTATTTGGGGTGGGAGGGGAGAAGGAACATAATGACACCCAATTCCTTAAATAGTCATTTCAAGGAAAAAAGTGCAGAAGAAATCATCATTTGTCATATCTATTCACTCTACTTGCTTTATCTAGTAGTAATATTTTTCATTACACTTCCAAGATATTTCTTTATTACAGAGTTCACAAATAGTTGTAATAAAAATGTTGTTGGCTTTCCTAGTGAAACTCTGTTTCTATAAACAAGCAGGTATCTTCCAGAAGGGTCTGAAAAGACAATTTGAAACAAGCGGACCAGCAGGTATGGAGGAGTAAAAGGCCATGAAAGCTCACAAATCCCTGTTAGCATAACAGCATTTTTCTCTTTGTCATAGTTAATAATCTAGAAGCACAACATAATCCATATTTTAGGCAAGCTGAATTACAGAAGACTATTTAACAAAGTAATTACCCTTGAATAAGGATTTACATATTTCTACAAAACTGACAATATTCCATCTTCCCTCTTTTCCAGACTTGCTTTTCTGAGAAACTGGTACTATCATCACCCCCAAGGCAGCTCGTGTTTGAAGTGGTAGGCAACAACAGACTTTTAATAGCAAACAAAATAGAACCTATGAACATGGCAAAAATACCCTAAAGCAAAGCACACAAATAATTGTCTTTCAAGATTCACTGAAATAAAATAGCTGAAAGGGATCTCTGTATTGCATTCCCCAAGCACTTTTCTCATGATTAGTCAGGGGCTTATTAAAACAATAATAACAACAAACATCAATAATATCTTCTGTCACCTTAGCTGAGCTATTGATTTCCATGTGAGTAATATGATAATAAGGATTGTTTCAGGAAAACAAGAGAAAAACATCAGAATTGTTTGAAGTGAAATTAAGAAACAAATGAGACATTTACACCACAGTTATAAACAAGATTTTAGCCTATGCAGGTGAAGAACCTGCACTAAACTGTTCCCTTTCAAAATTAAGAGTTGCACTACACACAGGAAGAAAGGATGGAAAGACAAATCATGCAAGATCTTACTGTCTCCAACAAATTGTATCCTAGCTGAAAGAACCTGAAAGTATTTAAACGTTCTGCAGTATGAGGTCACTAGAAAGCAATTAATATCAAAATTACAAGCTCAGGCTGTGAAAGTGCCCAGTCTTTTACCAGTTTCAGTGCCTTGTGAAAATAAAGAGTTTAATATAAAATAAGGTAACAGAAAGCTAACTAAATACAACACTGACTTTTCATGACAGAAAGGCCATATCCTGTATGAAGAAAAATCTCCAAAACTGCAGATGGGAAGTAAGATTTACAATGAACCAAAAGAAAGCAAATACTTTATATTCACTACACTCCACCACAGTATCACCAGTTTGTATTGAAATTGTTTTGTATACACAAAGATACTGCAGTCCCTTGATCCCTTCCTGGAAAACAACATTTAAAACAGCAGACAGCAACGCTTCAGAAGGTACATGCACATAAAGAATGAAGAATAATGCATTTCCCCCTTGCCCCCAAATAAACCCCACAAAAGATTTGGGGAAGAAGAATTTTAAATTATCATTTAAACAGTGTGTGGCATTGAACACCTCTTAAGCGCTACAGAATCTCAATTCACAGTGAATAGCTACAACTTTGAGGAGAACCCCTCATGTGCTGAGCTACTCCCTTGGTACAAGTGAGATGGCATGAAACAGCAGCACCTTGGCCCACAGACTTCTGGGTCTCCTTGCAGGTGAGATTAAAGCCTGGCTACAATTACTTTTTCAGATCTGAAGAACCATACAGGTTGATAAGAGATATGACATACTATAGACATTCGGACTTAAATAAATCTTGCTGCAGAGAAGTATGGAGAAGAAAGATAAAAGATGGGCTGTGATTCAGGCCTGCAAATGACCCTATTCACTGAATCCAATGGAGGGGAAAGCATTATAGATGAAAGAACACACTGGAAAGAAAAAGGTGGGGAAATGCAACAAAGGATAGAGAGTTCTCTTTGGGTGTTGAGTTAGCTTTTCCAGATAATCCAGATGGCGACTTAAGACTTACAAAAAAGTTCAGATTAACAACCTTTACTGTAAACAATACTTGAATAGAGATGCTGTTTGTTTTTGTTTATTGACATGATGTGTACTGTCTTTAGAGAAACCTTAAAGATTACAGGCTGAAGACAGGAAAAAAACCCACACATTTATGTCCAGTTACAAATATAATCTTAGAAATTAAGTGTAATTTAATTGCTACTCCCTATACAAACCACAAATACAGAAACTGTAATCAACATCTTAAAGATTTTTCTTTAATTCTACCAAGTTCACTAAGAGCTCCTGTCCCTTTGCACTGCCATTTAAAAAAAAAAGGTTATCAGCATACTCTGTCAGAAAAACTCATGCCACAAACATATTTTCTTGTCTATGTCAATCCAGAAAACTGATGCACAAGAAGAAAGTCCTCATATTCTTGTTCTGAAAAGTGGTAACCACTTTGTCTAGGCAATTGTTCTGAATGAGCCCCTTTTCAGTGGAAAAACTGTTATTAAGAGCTCTCAAACAAAAGTCTAGGACTATGTAGACATACGATTTCCAGTCAGATCATAACAACTGTCAATGCTGTACTCTCATTGCTTTATTTTGCACAACCCAGAAGTCAAGAGATAAAAAAGACATCAAGCAAAGCCATTGCTGAGTTTTAGGACAGAAGCCTCCTGAATCACGAGACATGGAAAACCACTGGGTCCTTTGTTTCAGGTTCTGACTTGAAAATCATCATAGGCAAACCCACTAAGTTGACTTGGAACAAGTGAGGATATTTTTGGGAACAGGATCTACTCAACTTAATCCAATTTCTCTAACAGGCATCAAGACTTCCATCTCCTCCTTGCTAGCAATGCAGATAGGAAGATTTGTTCTGCCCATGACAGAAAAAAATTTATTCTTTTGCTTCTAAAATGAAGGTAAAAGACAAAAGGTGATGTTTTGGTTCTTTGTTAAAGCTACTATTGATATCATTGATGTCAAAGACCCCAGGATAAGCTGTCAAAATAACTGGTATAAACAAAAACAGGGCAGGAAATCGGATTAGAAGGGTGGGGGTGAAAAATCTACATGCAACACACAAACTACACACGCTGTTAGTGGAAAGGTAAAATGAAAATTTATTTCTTAAACAGGCTTCTGTTCCTGAGATATTTCAACAGAATTCTTGCACAGGTCCTTGTTGAAGACAGTATCCACCTACCTCATTTTTACTACGATCGTAAGTAGTTTACCCCCCTAACCTGACAGTCAAACTCAGTACTAAATTGCCAGTGAGGCTTGTTGCAAGTCATTCAGGAATCTCCAGACTGTATGCGGTGCCTCGCCTCAGTGCTCAGCATTTGTCTAGTTACAGGTAAAGTTGTACCTCTCTTCAGAAGTTGCTTTATTATCTGTGCACTGAAGGCTGGAACTTAATTATCCATCTGTGCTCTCTCTGAAACCAGACCAAGGTTATATGAAACAGTACAGAGAAAGCCATACTTGCTGTACTGCATATCTATGTTAGAGTTTAAAGAAAAGGAAGCAAAAACAATCCATGTAGTAAAATTTGAAGGAGGAAGCAGCAGTAGTTGAGTTGGTTGTCTATCCCAGCACCAGACGACCAGCAACCACAGGAAAGATAGGTGAAATACAGGACCAAGAAGCAGCTGGGAGTGAGGGGGAAGTAAACATTACAGCACAGAGACAGGCAGTAAGAAAGTCTGGTATTTGCCCCACTTTATATATACATGTGAAAAATTTGTATAGTTTTGTAAGATTCGTTATATAGTTTCCATATGCTAAATGTGAGAAGAGACACAGACAGAAACCGATTCTCTCTGGTAGCTCTAGACTTCCTGTAAGCATTTCCAAAACACTTCTTACTTGTGAAGTCTTTCCTGTCTTTCAGAAAAGCAATGCTAGGGAAGATGAACATAGGATGTAACTCAGAATATTTCTGACCAGCAATCAGGAATCCTCCATTCACAACTATGAGAACCATCTTCACAATCAAATTAAGTGAAGAGGCTGGGAATGTGCTCAAAACAGTGTGAATAGACTTCAGAGTAGACTGTACTAATCTAATAAAAGATATTGATAATTACACATTTTTGCTCTTGGGTTGCTTTTGCCACATTTTATTTCTTAATTCTCCTAGCCTGGAGTCACAGAGCTGACATTCCTCTACTTAAAAGATGCCTTTATGCATGTACGCATGCCCAGAGGAATCACAGCAGTACATTATTTTCTATACTAATAATGCTGTATTCCATTAAACTGAGGAAAATCAGCCTTGGATTTACTTCTATTCTGTTTGAACCCAGATTAAAAGGATAATCTTCCCTAGAGAGGAAGCATCAGGAAGGGGTAAAATGCAGAAAAGGTGCTCTGCACTAAACAACAACTACCTTTCCTACAAGACGACTAGACTAGTACTGTCCTCAACAGAAACTGTACTGCCTGCTTTGGGGGAAGCAACAAATTCACCTGTTTTTCTTCCAGGAGACCACTTTGTTAGGATCCATGTTATTTCAAGAAGTCTGTTAACAGAACTAGCTGCATGAGACAAAAAAAAAAAAACCCACACTGGCCTCTTACTGTAATGTACCCTGCAGCTTCATGTAGCAACTCCCACCACAGCTTAAGTAGAAGAACAGACTGATGAGTATGGCAAAGTCCCTGGGAACAGCATCTTGCCTTACTCCTACCACACTGGTGATACAAGCCTGCTTTAGATGTGGAAGCACTAATTTCTATGTTTTTTTCTTTTGAGAAAGGTCAGGACCTTCCCTAGAAAAAAAGATCTTTGAAGACTCTTATATACAAGTCTGGCCACAACAAGAGCTTTTCCAGCTATTTTAAACTTCAATTATTTTAGGAAACATTTAAACACAATATAAACATATTTATATTAGCATCATAACCTCAGGGGTTTTGTGATTAGAACAAACACCAACCTTCCCAAGCAACCAAAAACACTCACAAAAAGTTACACCTTTTCTTTGTTAGGATGAAAGGGGAAAATGTTTATGCCTTAAGCAGAAAGATATCCATCAAAATTATTTCATTCTTACATTAACAAAAACTATGAGTATAACAAAGAATTACTGCATCCAGCTTCTGCTTAGTTCTTGAGGACCACTACCTGCACACAGTTCTCAGAAACAATTTTGGCAAGGTAGACCAATGCCTCAGACAGCCAAATGAATAGAGAAGGAATGCACTGCTGTCAGAAAGGGGAGGTCTTGCTTCTTCCTTCTCCCTCCTATAGCCACACCTCTGCCCTTGAAGTGTGGTCCCACCTCCACCTTCACATCAGCTCTGGTGCTTGCTGAGCTTGTCCATGGTGTGATTCAACAAAGTGACTGGGAACCATAAAGCAATTTTGCTAGAGTAGTTTTTGGACAGCTGCTGAGCTCTGGTGGTGCACAGGAGTTACTATGAGCACTAGCCAGCATGAAGTAAGCAACAAGTAGACAGACAAACAGCAGCACCTCCCTCTTTTTGCCATGGTGACTTACATATCAGCTCTGTCCCAGCAGTCAACTCGGGACACTGTTCAACAGTGCACCAGACTAATCAAAACAAAACTATGTGAAGGTGCAGGTTAGGTTTTTGTTTTGTTTTTTGTTTGTTTGTTTTGGGGGGAAGGAGGGAAAGTATCTTATAACTGAGAGCCTGTAGATGAATCCTGAGAGAAAAGATAGACAATCTGGTAAGCACGTATATTTGGAACAGATTAATTCCTGTAGGAAACTTTCCTTAGGGGAAAGGCAGGAAAAAGAACTGGAGGAAACTTCCTCAGGTGATAAAGAAGAGGAAGTGAGAAAAACAAAACCAAAAACCCCCACACAACCTTAAAAATCCTGACTTGTAGAGCAAGAGAGGATTCCAGAGGGAGCAACTATTCTCCTGCCTGCAAACAGACCAAGCTATGCTCACAGATGCTCTGAGAGCCATAAGCCAGGGTCTGCAACCGAAGTTCCTCTCTCCCTCTCTTGATTAGTGCTCTAGTTACCTCTACAGCCCAGGGATTCAAAGACACAAGATCTACCACGCTGCTTCCATAAAAATCTAACAGCTGATCGTAAGATTATCATCCAATTAACAGAAAATTCAAATCAGCTCTACACAATTACGAGAAATAGAAACTGGAATTATGCAGAGGCAGCTGTTCTCTTTTTTGAAAAAAGCCAACATAACTGTGCACATGCTTTCTGCATGTTTTCTTAGGTCTAAAGTTTGAAACCCATTGGGAGCAAAGAATCCCGGCTCCCTACTTAACTATGATATTGCACAGGTCTGATCTTAATAATAACATAGCCTTTAAATGAGAAATTTGTCTATTTTGGAAGCATCAATTAAAAAAAAATCCCTAACCTTGTTTACATTTATAAACTGAAAAATGCTGTATAAATGAATCCACACTGCATTGACTTAAAAACCTGTGTAGATAGTATCATTGGGAAAAGCATAAATCTTTGACTTAAGTGTTTAAGTTACATATTAATCACTTAAAACTGAATGCTATTTTCTGAATTAGCATTAGGAGATACTTATTTGATTCAATTCACCACGCTATTTAGTAATCAGATTTTCAAAGAAACCATATGATGATAAATCAGAATACAAAAGCATCATGTGCAGTTACTCTGCCTCTTCTAAAATTAATTAAGGGCTGAATGCATCCCACTGTCTATGCAAGTTGTGTCCTACTACCGAGTGTAGGCATCATTAAAACATTAACTGGACAAAAATAGCACCAATTCTACCAGAAGACATTCGCAGACTTTTCTCAAGAAAGTCCCTCCAAAGGAAATTCAAAAGACAGAAGGAAAATCCCACAACTGTGAACCTGATAAAAGGCTCTCATAGGTATGCTCTAGTTCCTCTTGCTGCAGCAATCTGCTCTCTTTTATCTGTCCTGTCCCCCTATCAGGTACTACTACAACAGCAGAAGCTGGCATAAGAGAGTGTGTTTACACCTGAACCACTCCAGCTTGGCCTGCTGTCTAAGCTCACACAGACCTTCACTGACTGCATACACCAAGATACAGGGCTTCGCTCTTGAGTGACAAAGGCACCACCACACCACCATTGGTGCAAAGTCAACAGCCTTGAGAAAGGAAGGCAGAAGGAGACATTGTTTTAAAGCATGGCAGCAAGATTGACTAGAACATGCGAATCATCCACCTCAAACCTGTACACTCTTCGGATAGGTACAGGTTACCAGCACGGTATTATTTACACAAGATTCATGCTGTATATCAGAAACAAAAATTGAAGCTTGTCCCCAGTCTCATCATTCATTATACTTAAAGACCTTCTTTTCTTTACTGAGAAGTTTTGCATGCTACAGTCTCTCAAACATTTTTAAAAAACAGTATAGTGCCCCTCTTTGTCACACTCAGGCTATAAGCTAGGACACTACCACTGTTCATAAGATAGTTGACAGGCTTTTAAAGAGGACACCTTTCACAGTAATAGGCATGTGAGGAGTCAACTCGTATTAACTATTCCTCCCCCTTTTTTTATATTTTAAATTCCAAGCAATAATCTAAGGTTCTTTAGCCCCGCCTCTCCTTCTCCTGTGAGTCCACTACTGAATGCAATAGAAATGCTTAGCTGATAGTGACAAAGACCAAAAAGATAACTCCTCCAGGAATATAGCTGCATACATGAGAATAAGAAATTTAACAACCAGCAAGACTATAGCCATCTTTAGTCTTCATATTGATAGGAAACTACAGTATTAAAGTACTTATGGAGATCAGCAGGAGTTTGTTATTGGCATTTGTTATCCATAAACTCAAAAATTCTGTCCTAGGAACTTCAAGTGTACACCAATAAGCTGAAAAAACACTGGCACTACACAGTGCTCCTTCAGAGCAATCTGGAGCGCTGGGTCCCCAGAAAGGTCAGCTGCCCCGTTCTGCACAGAGCATTGTCATTCTCTTAGTAGTTCTCTTCTTGGACTTCACTGTGGACTTTCAGGGTGTGAACAGAGCAAAGTACATCAGTGGACATAAACAACTTTGTCTGGTTTACTCATGGCAAATAAACAGTCCTCAGGATGTAGCCCCTGCTACACTGTAACATGACAAGGGGTCCTGCTAAGGTGCTTCCAGCTTACTGTTAAATCTAGCAGGCTTCAGGTATTTTTCCTTTTGTATGGTGCCAAAATATGCACTTTTAATAAAAAAAAAGAGCAAACAATTTTAACCATTTTAAGAAAAGTAAAGGGCTTGCATACCAGGATACTACCTAAGGAAAAAAACCCACTACAATCCTTGTTTTGACTACGGGAACTACACAACATGAAGAACCACAAAAGTCCTCGCAACAGACCAGGAATGTTCAATCCACATGTTTCAGGGGTTCAGCTGAAATTATAGTTCTAGCACTGAATAATCTGTGTTGATGAAAACTAACTTGGCCAGCATATGCATATTGTTATAAAACACAACTCTGTGGCTAGTCCACTCTTCATTAGGGTAACTATAATAATCTTAAATGGTTCATACACTATTTAAAGTTGTAGCTCCACTAGGATCTGTTCTCACTTTTTAATTGAAGAGGGAAAGAATAATTTCTGAAACAGACTTCAAGACAGTTTACTAAAAAACTACTTTTTAATATCACTGTCTCACTGGCAAGCATCAGCACAGGGTATGTTGGCAGGCAAAAGCCATTTTGGCCTGAACACTATTATAGCATTAACCTTTCAAAAATGACACACCTCAGACATAGAAAAGCATTAGGTTAGTGGTAAGTACATATATTGGATGGCTAAGCCCCTCCTTCCCCAAAGAATATGCCTGTCTAAAGGCATGAAGAACCGTTTAGAAATGCTCATGAATACAACATGGCATATTTTAGTTTTTGCTAGCATTGTTCTGTTGGCTTGGGAGGTAAAAAATGAATGCCCTTCTCACATGACATTGCTGTACCAGCAAAAGCTCTGTAGAAACAACTATGCTGACAGAAGATTTTGTTGGCTTAGCTTACATCATTCAGAGAAACCTAAATGACAGCAGAAAAACTCCTCCTGTCTCTTAAGCCTTTCCACCGTGGGAGCCCTATGGCAGATGTACACACACAGTTCTGTATCCGTGTCCCCCCAGCAGCTTCAAGCTATTTATTTAATCTTTCAAGCAACCCCCCTTCTATCCTTACTTTGTTTATATTGCATGCTCACCCATCAATATTTATCAGCTCCTTTTGTCATCTTGCATGACTTTTTTTACCATAAAATTTCCACTCATTTTCAACCATGTATTTAGAGAGTCTCCTACAATGCCATGAAACACACTGGGTAATACCACATAGCGCAAAAGTCTGCATCACCATATAGTAACAAATGTTGTGTATCCATTTAAATACCTTTAGGTTGTAATACCATTCAGATCAAGAACTCAAAACTGAAGCATCTAGTTTTAAACCATCAAATAGAAATAGCCCGCTGCCCTATTAAAGTTATCAGGAAGAATCACCTGTTATAAGATCATTCCCTGAAGCTGAATTTCTGGCCTTAAGGCCTTAAAATGGTATAAAAAAAGTGTCACAATATGCTTCTCATGTGTCTATTGGAAACAAAATTATTAGTTTGTGAAATAACTGGTTTTGCCTTCATGCCATTATCAATGCTTATTAAATGTCATAGAAATTTTATAATACAATACAGTATAAGTAGAGCTTTACCAAAAAAATTAAAACAAATTAAAAACTTGTTTTATATTACCAATCTGTAAACCAAAGGTATCTTCGAGTCTCTTAAGCTTCGCATTAACATTAGTATATTCGAACAAGACAAATGCAAGAGTACATCACTATTTTCAGTTCAGATGCAGTAAAAAAAAAATCTTGCAACTCAAAACACTTAACAGAAAATACATAAGAAATAAAGTACATGCAGAAAACACCTAACATCAAGCATATGTCATGTACATGTCCTCAGATGATACAGTAGCAAATTAAAACCTCAAAATAGTCAAAAATTGATTTTTTTCCCCCTAGTTATTTTAAGTAAATAAACTGAAGCATTGCCTGTGACTATTTTCAGTGGATATCCTTCAAATAGCAGCTTTCTTAAAAGATATAAATCTTCATTTAATTTAGGAAACACCAACCCAGAACTCCCCACAGCAAATAACAAGTTTTTATACAGAATTGAGGTTTTATTCTTAGAATATATAAGTCTACATTTTTACTTCAGTATTTCCATCAATAACAATAGAAAAAAAGGGTCTCTAAAACAGACACAAAAACTTCAACTGCAGATGGTAGGAACAGACTCCTGGAGTTAACAGGCCAGATTAAAGAGTCTGCTTAGGGCCCTAGATACTCGAGATTATGAAATGGGCTTGGATTTCAAAAAAGTTATGAAGCAAGAGCTTCAGCTACCACAGGCACTTTCTTTCCCCCTTACAATTACCACACCATTGTGCTCTCTCCCTACATAAAGATAAAAACACCAAAGCAAACAATAAAAGAAATGCAACAAAATTTTCCATGGGGCACTATCAATACTCTCACCTATGTATTGTTTCCATAGCTTCACAAAATACCACATCACATTGACAACATACATACCTACATCATTAGGTAGCTTAAAAATCTGTTGATTACAAACATCATGTAACAAATCAGAATGTTTAAACTGTCCACCTAACAAACATTAATCCTTTAGCAACTTGTTTTTGCTCAGCTTATAACAAAGCTATAACATAATGTCTGCTTTGGTAGTGCAGGAACTTAAAAAAATTAAATGACCATTGATCTTCACAGAATCAAATGTCGTGATTTTTAATAGCCACTCAAATGCCTTGCTATCGCAACAAAAGGAGATTTGATCCATAATACAAAAGAAAGTCATCAACATCCTGCACAGGAAAAAAACATTTTTATGTAGCCTACTGTAAATACTCCTGCTATTTTCATTTAAAATCTGTATTTCAGTTCAAAACTTATCTTTATCAGAAATAAATTCTTCATTGTAGTTCCTGATTAGAATGGAGAGAACAGTGATACTTAAGAAAAAATAAAATAGACATTTGCCCCATTTTTGCCACCTAGGGAAACTGTCTTGTTTTCGCAGAGATAATGCTTTTGCAATCCTAGCACAAGTAGAATATCCAGTAAATAAAAATTAGCAAGAATGCCATTTTTAAATGAGACGATACATGCAAAAGTCTTTTTAAAGTCAACATTTAAAGAAGGAGGAGAATTTAGGGATGCTAATGGTCTCTCTTAATTGATTAGGCCTAAAATGGTTTTTGTGGGGGAAAAAGAAGGAAAACCAAATGCAAATTGCCATTTATCTACAGACATTTTATTCTTCTCGTTTCAGGCAGTGTTTAAACACTACTTCAGAACACACGTACCTGCATCATATTGGCATTTTCCTTCATTGTGCAGTTCGTGAAGAGGTGCTTTCCGTAACACCCCAGAGAGGGCTCTGCGTGCGCCTTTAGGGAGCGCACTGCCCAGCCGTGCTCAGCTGAGGGTCGCAGCTCCGCGCCGGAGCAGGCTGCGGAGGCTGCACTTGCTGAAGCCTCTGAGACAATAGAAAATCAACAGCTGGGTGCCGCGCTGTCAGTGACACCCAGCCCGTCACCAGGCGCTGCCACCAAAACACGCAGAGCCTACAGCGAGCTCCTCATCAGCGATTCACAAGCAACTGACTCACAGGCCTTCCGAAGCTGTGAATGCACTAGAAAATGGCTGTACGGATTTTAATCGCTTTCACCATTAACAGTCAGACTACTCTCAAAATTAAAGTTTATACTACACTAAAAGAAATTTTGATGTGACATGGCAGTACAACACAAAAAATGTTCATACGGTAAAAGATATTAATTTCCGTTCTAAACATTTTTATTTCTCCAGTTTGGCCCTGTGAACACAACTTTAAAACTGCTGTAAGGTAGTTCACAGTGCCAGCAGACGACTGCATTTGTCATCGGCAGTATGAATGCCACGACAATTTTCTGGACTGGCACATGACTGCTATCAGAACCCAAATAAGGAAGAAAAACATTTTCTGAACAGAGGGGTACAAAAAAGTCAGTTATGCTAGTTATCATACTTCCAAAAGCAGTACCTATATCAAGGGTCTATAATTTTCTTGCTTTTAAGAAAACGCTGTCACTACCCTGTCTGTAGCACTACCACAGTGCTCAGTGGCACTCCTGCAGAACAATAATCCCCCTTCTGTACTTCTCCAGCGACCACTCTCCAGAATCTTGCTTACCAACTAAGGCCGGAAGGCAAATGACGCAGTATTTTTAATTTGGGTGGTCCAGAAAGGGGAGATGCAGATCTTACGGACTATATCTCCTGACCAACAGGAGGTCAGGACCATATATTTTTAAGTGACAAGGTTAAAAAAACCCCATATAACAAATACACACATGTATATATACATAAACACATTTTTCTGAAATATAACAAGCATAGGAAATAATAAATATCAAAAAATAGCCATAGGAAGATTAAGATCTGTCAAAGACTGCAGCAGTCTCAGTACCAAAATATCTTTTTATAAATAGAAACAAAATATATATTAAACTATCTTTTGGTATTGACATTGCTACAGTCTGTGACAAGTCTAAGTCTTCCTATGGTTGTTCCTCTCCTGCTGCCTCTGTGCTCCATCTTTAAAGCCTCCACTCTTACTGGCTGCAAACAGCAGTGGCACACACACCATGTATCTCAGCTGTCATCCCCAACCAGCAAGATCATATAAGAAAAAACAAGAGCAAGCCTTTTTCCTTAACTGAGGATGGCAGCTCTTGGCATATACGGGTTTTTTTTCTCATGCATGGTGCATTCAATGTAACTACTGGCTATCCCTCTTCTCTACTCAACAGTTACCTCCTCACATCAGTACACAGGCCAGCTATTCCTGTCCTTCTACCCCAGGTTATGGCTTCAGGTATGCAGACAATAGTTCTTTTGATCGAGATAAGGTGCTGCACCGTCTCACACATGTCTGCATGTGTTGCCCCATCAATACACCCAATTAGGTCCCAACAGCCATGTCTGTAAAAATTGTAAGAAAATACACACAAAAGGCATGCTTCTGGGAGGCCCTTGATATTTTCACAGAGGTTTCACCCCTTCTCTTTCATCTGGCCTGTAAAGGGACCATTATTTGTCATAGTAAAGGCTTGGATGGCAGGACGTTAGAGAAGAAATTTTTTTTTTTTAAATCATATAATGAATGCCATATAGGTGAACACCTGTGTGCACAAGCCATTCATTGCAGGGTCTGTACTCTGAATGCTGCCAAAGAGAATGGTTTTTCATTTTTGGACAGATTATACAGATTACATTAATGTCAGAGAAATCTTTTAAGTAGTCTGCTTACATGACAGTAGGAAAAGATGTCTGTGTGCATGTGTGTATCTAACTGCTGTTACTGCAGTATTCACGTACATCACAGCAGAGAACCTAGCAGTATTTTTCTAATGAATAAGATCAGGAATAAGGTGTAGCTAACCCCAAAGAGCAAATAAAGCAGTACCCAAGGGAAAGAGAGAACCGGGCAATGAACTACGGTTATACTCTGCACTGCCCCTTAGAAAATTTTTTTTAATTTTCCTAAACCTCATACACTCACACATTATAATGAGTCGTGAACACATCAAATACTTCTTTGGGGCTTTTACTGGCTTCTGTAACTCCTATCCTGGAGACTACCATCCTACAAAAGAGGGTAGACTGGTCTGGGTTTACTTTCTCATAAGCAAAGCAAAACTTTTTTCCCCCCACACAAATATATTGGTCTGCTCTAACTAATGGATTAAAAATGGGAATAGCAATCATTATGCTTTCCCCCCATAACCAGCAGCTTACCATTCAGCAGGGGCTTAAAAAAAAAAAAAGTCTCCAGTAAATTCCATAAGGCACTTCCACATAACCCCCACCTTCTAGCAGTCCAGATTCTATTAGATAACATTCCTCATTTGCAGGAGTTCACTGTTTCTCATTACTTCCAGTAGAAGAAAATTTTTAACACCTTTCCCTCTTGGAAAAGATTAGACCACGTATCTAACTGGAGAGCAGAGGAGAATGCTATCAAAAATGGGAAAAGGGGATGTTCTAATCCAAGAATAAAGCAGGCTGATATTCACTCCTATACCCTACATGCACTAGCACTACAGGCTCCTCTCATGACTTCAAATGTGTGTAAGAACTGTGGAACAAACTTCATCTTAACACTTCTGAGTTTCCATTTCTGCCACAGGGCTCTATAAATTGTAATCTTGTTGACAATTGATAATTAAAAATAGACTCTTAAAGAAGTTAACCAGTCAATCCACAAATAAAATACCTGCACTGTGAACCCATAGCCAATTAAGTCTGTTAACTACCATAACTACCAGTGCCCTTTTGAATAAAAGCACAGAAAGGTAAGACATGAGGCCAAGTGAAAAAATTGTCTGCATCTCTACAACTGCAGAATTTTAAACAATGAATATGTCAACTTAAACACATACCATAAAGCTATCAGTAAAATTTGACAATGAAATTTCTGCAGTAGATTTTCATAAACTGCACTCTACTAAAAGGTGCCTCTTTTGCATATTATGTCATAAACACAAGCTAATATAAAGGGGGAGAGAAAAAACATGTTTTGTTTCTGTAATTTTAAAACGAGTGGAGGTAGGCATTAACACCTACATTAACGAAGTGCAAACTACAAAGATTTAGGATCTTTTCTGCTCCATGGTTACAGCAAGAGTGGATTTGAATCCCTTCTACTACAGTTTGTACAATCTGTTGTACTTCACTATTTGCCTTCCCATCAAGTTGTTATCTTCCTTTCAGTTGCTGCAGGGGCAAGAAGGTGTGGGTTTTAGGGGTGGATTTCATGTAAGTGGGAAACAGGAAAAGTCTGCTGAAGCGAGGGGAAGGAATAAAAACAGAGCCAATCTAAGGCAGCAGATCCCAAAATACAAGTCTAGTTATTATAATTACCATTAGATGAATATTTCAATCCCTTCACAGGGAGGCTTTTTTTTACAAACACTACACTGAAACCACAAGAAAACCACCAATGCCTACAATAACCAAAGTTTTCCTTTAGAGATGAGAAATAATTTTTAGCCTAATATTAAAATAGCCTTCAGGGCTTCTGTGCTTAACATTAAAAAGGAAAAGAGGACTTTGAAAGGAAACAATAGTTCCCTGAAATATTCCTGCCTAGGAAACGTACTGTATAAATGCTGATTTGATGTTGTGTCTACAGGTCTATGAATTCCTTGAGACAGATATTATGGCAAATGCAACTATGCATAAATGAACATAGAAATAACATGTTAACTTATGGGAAATAGGAAAATAATTTGAACTGAATAAGAGAAATGTTAAGGCATTATTTTTATGATAAATGGGACAAGACACAGAATTAATATGCTTAAGGTAAGCAAAAACTTATATCCTGGAAACAGGAGTTGGAGCACTCAGGGCTAGTTTACAATTGCATTAGCAAGTTGATCTTCAACTTGGAACATGCTAAATTGCATCTCTTATCAAGCACACACCATTACATTTGCTGAAATACTATCTAACAGAATAGGCATTATATTTGCCTATCTGTTTCTGAGCTTGTAAAGTTTCAACTCAATTTAAATTTCAAAGCAATACCACATATCAAGCATACAAGACATATTCAAGAGGAATGAGAAACAGTCTAGAAAGCAATCAGAGGGTTGCTAAAGGAGGAAGGATTCTCTAGGCTTGAGAAAAGTGAAGATATGCAATACAGCCACAACCAGTTCAAACTTATCTTCCTGACAAAACAATACCCTCTACGATAGTTGTACTGAAAACCTCAACACAAATAGGAGATTGTGGCAAATAATACCTTCACTGGTTATTTTTAAACTCCTCCCACAACTCAGTAAGTGGCTGAAGTGCATCATAAAGTGCCCCCAAACCAGTATCTGACTCACAAGGTAGAGAACACTGGACTACCTTGAATGAAAGTCTTTAAAACTTGAACAGGCAGAAATCCAAACTGATTAAAAAGGCAAAAATTAGCATGCTGTGTTACATAGGATATTCTTGGGAAGCAGGTTTGCTGGCTCTGCAATAACCAATCACTTGAGGCACAAGGGCCCTGTATTCCCTGAAAACAACTCACAGTAAGATGTCCAGGCCTGTACATTTTCAGGGCAGAAAAGGCAGGACACAAACTCCTGCAGGAGGAAGCACACAGCTAACAAACTGAAATGTTCTAACAATAGCCTTTCCTTTTAGAAGAAAGAACAAAGGAAGAGAAAGAAAATTAGTTCTTTGAAGACTCAAAGAACAAGCTAAAAAGCAAGCATCTGGAGCAACCAAAAGACATTTAAGTCTGAGAAACAAAAAGCTTAAAAAAGACTAGAATGGGTTACTTTAAGTAAACTACTAAGTAAAGTTCCAAAATGAAGTTTATCTATAAACCTAAAGGAAATAGAGGAACTTTTCTCATTTACAAATTTCTCTCTCATTTAACAGTCTAAGTAACACTTGGTCTATCTGCATGAACTTAGCACAAGTACCTTATGAAGCTATCTTCTGATCACATCAAGCTTCACCCACTTTACTGATTCTGAGTTTGTCTCTTTTGAACTGCTAGAAGTCTTAAACATTTGATTGAACAGAAATATCTTTATCGCTACCCTTAGAGAAATCACATATCTCCAGACTAGTCACAAATGCCTATTCTGTATTTAGTTCATACAATCTCCCTATAAAAACCCCTCACTTCCAAGAAAGCACAAACCCTCAAGCACTGCAATTTCATTCCTTTGTACCATAAGTGCAGTTTAGACAGTACAGCGATGAAGTAAAAATAAATATGGTTTTACTTTTGTTTCAAGAAATGAAATATATCCTCATTCTTACTAGTATAAATGAAACAATTTTACTGCCATTTAGATACCAGTTACCAATTAGCTATGGTTACTAGATAATGACAAAGTGTTGTCCAGGTCTAAATACAGAAAATTTTAAGCAAAGCCCAAAATTCAAACAATTCCCAAACACTGACTGTGAAAAGCTAGTCTTAAAGACTAAATGCAATTACATTTCAAATACCTTCTGGACAACAGATACTACCAAATGAGCAAGTGTGTGTCTGGTGGGTTTATTTGTAGGACTGATTACTGATAAAAGGCTAACTTATTGTTAATTAAAAAGTCTATAGTAACAGTATAAAGACAAGATGAAAGAATACTTCGAGCATTCACAGAGTTCAACACTAAAAACCTCTTTATGAGTACTCATAACAATCTACTAGAAAAACACCAAATGTATCTCTGGGTTTAAGTAAACTTCTGGTGTTATGTGGAATACAGAAATTCTAAACAATTAAATAATGAGCAGACTTTTTAAAGAAAAAAAAATCCAAACCTGGGATCTCTCAGAGTTAATAAAAGGTATTACTAGAATCTGGAAGGGGTGTGTTTGGGACCAGGTAAAGAATAATTCTTCCTCTCTTGAACACAGCAACTCTTATCTCTTGTTTATTTTAAGGACTGAGAAAGACTTAGCAGAAAGAAAATTCTAGTAGAAGATGATCCTACAGTTACTGAGGTAGTCATTCACTTAATTAACTATGGTCCTTAAAAGTTATGCTTAGTGAAACAAAATAAAACAACCAAGCAAAACCCAAACCTTTGTCTTTTCCTCTAGAAAGCATATTAGAAGTTATTTTAAAAGGCCAGATTTCTCATTTTCTGAGAGCTAGATAACTGTGTTACTCAAAATGGGGAAAAGAAAGTCTAACAGTAGAGGCTTTAGCCTATCTCCATGATCAGGAATAAGAACCACTCAGATTACACTCAACCACAGATTGATTTTTGAGATCTAGAGAAAATATTGCTGCTTAATAAACTAAAGTATGGCTTCTGCAGTTTAGGCTAACGACTAAGAAATGCCTCATGCTAAACAAAGGAGTGAATATCACACAGCCAGACTAAAGATCAGTTAGTTTTGTCAGATACGTGTTTTATTACTTTAATCTCTGTCCTTCCACCCCCAGCTCTTCTTATTACTGAATGTTCTCACTCATGGTTACTTATAAAAAAACAGGTCTATAAGCCTTACGAGACCTTCACATTTCCTCCACAACCAACCAATCTAACCTGCTTCATTGTTAACAAAGATAAAAATCAAAGGAATTGTAAATTTAGTCTCAAGATGATAAATTCATGCAAACCTAATGAACACACTATGTCTAGTTTTGCATTCACATCTTGATATTAACTTTTTCCTAAACTGTAGTTTAAATTCAGACTTATAGACATTCCGCTTTTATACAGTCCCATCCAAATGCCAGGCATTAGCTAAGCAAAAAATTAAGATACTCACTTGCAGCTTGAAGGTTAAGGTCATCCTAACTGCCTGAAAGCAAGAACTGTAATGTCCTCTCAGCCACATGAGGTACATTGTGTTTGGGGTTTTTTTTAATGAAAAAGCAACAGTGTGAACAAAATATAACATCTCTGATAAATTTCCTCTGGGCTTCCTCATAACTGACCCAGTAAGTGGGCTGACATAGTGGCATATGAAGGTCCCAGATGCTGAACAGAAAATCTTCTAAATCACAGTATCTGCTTTAAGTACCACCACTCAGAACAAACTTGTGCTGTCTCACTGGATATATTTTTCTATTTTTCCCATAGTTCCCCCCCCCCCCCCAATAAAATCTCATTTCCATAAGGTATGTGATACGCAAATAATCATTCTTTAGAATGTATTGAAGCCATGCTGTCCAAAACCCACGAGCAATTCATACAGAGTGCCACACAAGGCAGGAGAAGGGAATATTGAGGGGATATGAAATAAACTTTTTTTGGGTAAAGACAGTACTGAGCAACCAATAAAGCCAAGTTTTAGTCTAGTCTAGCAAAAAGTCACAATGACCAGTAGTTTTGTGAACACAGAATTGAGAACAGAGAACTACAAGAAACTATTTATACTAAACCAGGGCTATTTTCTGCAAAGGGACAGCTGAAATAGAAGTTCCCAAATAACAACGCCTACTCCCAAAATAACAAAAAACCAAACAATAAGCCTTCTCTCATGTTTGGGGAGCACAACAAACTGTTATCATCCCAAAGAATTCTAAACAACTATGAATATGGGAACAAGGCTTCAGTGCCAGGTGCCTAAAAGCAAGACAAGACAGTAAAGGGGAAGGCTTCAGCTAGAATCACCATGAGCAATTCAGTTGTAATTCCACATTTCTCACTTCAGTTGTTCCTTGTCCTTCCCCACTACATAACATTTACTATGTTGCTAGTTATCAGGTGCCTAGATTAAACACCGTTAAGATCACTATAAGCAAAAAACAGACAGTTCTTGAAAATAGTAGTATTGCTCGAGCCTTTTGGAAAGCCTGTGATTTGTCAGAAGTCCTTTTGTTCTGTGTTCTCTGTAGTTCCATATACTCTTAAAATATTGCAGACTAGTAGTAGGCTGCCAGCATGCTGTCGTGTCATGAAGCAGGCACAAAGACGACCCCTAAGAAATCACAAAACCTCTCGTCAGTTCCAATCCTGAAGTACTTCAGAGGCAAAAGACTAAGGGATGCATTAGTTTAAACCAAGAGAGGTCTAAGAGTCTGGACAAATAAGTATCTTTCTAGAGTGAAGTCTGACTATAGCTCGTGAATTCAGCCAAAGTCGTTATTATGCTCCAGAACTCAGAATGTGAAAGTCAACAGGTCAAATAAGAGATGAGTGACAAGTTTCCTCAGAGCAGGTATACGTCACCTTCCACCCAGACAGAAAGGAATGACAGTAACATGTAGTTGAACCAAACAAATGACAATATGACACGGAAAGAGAATCTGAACCACATATAAAAGCGGGGCTAGGGAAAGGGTTGCAGCTTTTCTCTTGACAAGGGAGAAGTTGGATATTTTTAATGTTTTTCAATTTATTTTTCTCTCTTGAAAAAATAAAATCAAGACTATCAGCTTTACTCCTTGATTTTGTTTTAAAATTAAATGATGCTGGTATATCTTGTGAGATAAGCACGTTCAACCTAAAACAGCAAGATCTGAAGTTGTGAGAGCCTTCTGTTAGCCGTGGCATTAGCAGTTTCAAGGACTTTATTAACACCAGCCCTACTCCCACCCTATATTAGGCTAATGTCAACTTCATAAGCACAAAGAAAGAACTTTTTAAGTCCCAGGGTGTTTAAGGCTAATCAAGACCTGACTTCTCACGTAAAAGTCAACATAGGAGGCAAAAAGGAGGGAGAACCAGGAATCAACATGTGATTTTTAATTTCTTGCGTATCTGTACCTTAGTCAAGTATCTCTACTCAAATAATGTAATGGCATTATCAGACCCTAAAGAGACTTTAAGAAAAATCAGTATCATAGTTAATATCTATGACTAGTTGGGAAATAAAACCCAGAAAGAATAAAGATAACCAATTTCAATTAATGCCACATAAAAGGAGATTATTATTTTAAACAACTAGGGCTGGGACCTGGAGTCGCCACTTGAGATGCAGCCTGCAATAATACAGATTGGATAGTGGGTTTTGTTAGATAAACAAAAGCTTTTTCATAGATGCAACACTAATTTTCAGAATGTTGCTAGGGTAACAGCAGACTGTAACAAGAAATTCTGAATAATGAGCAGGTGGCAATATATGAAGATCTTAGACTCCCAGTTGAATTATTCCTATGTAGATAGGAATAGTGAGGTTTATAAAAGCAATAGCCTTATTCCATCATCAAAACAGAAATACTACGGACCTTGTCTAGAATATTTATTAGAATTCTAAACATGCATCTCTTTATTGTTTAACATGACATATAAGGCAAGATCACCAGTCTGAACGGCTCTAGAGTAAAGAGACATAAGCAGTTATTTTGCATAAAATACTGTTACACAATCTCAAAGAATACTTTTTCTAAGCCAAAGCTAAATCTAATTTTCTGTCTAAGATTCTCCTTGAACAAATTCAAGAATAATTCCAGAAGGACAGGAACAAATCTTGCCAATTATGAAGTACAGACCAGACTAACTGAGAAGAACCGGACACATTTTATCCATTGCACACACCCACAGCATTTTGTACATGGCAAAATTCCTGCTGTGGGGGGAAGCCTTATGCACAGTCTAGAGATAGTCTATTATTGCACTCAAAAAACAATGGCAGGAAGATTTGGCAAAATTTTTGTCCATTTAAAACTTTCAACTCCAAGTCAATACGCTGATAAAAATTTAGAACTTGCATAAATTCCTTCATCTGGCTTTCCAACAAAGTCTCTGATTAGCTGGTAATCAATGATTTGAGTATCTGGACAAGGCCAGCTGTAACATTGTTCTTTTGCTGAGTATGGCAGAAAATATCTATTTTAACTTATTCTAGGACTGTTCCTCCCTGAGTTCACTAAGAAGCTGTAATACGCTAAATAAAAAAACCCTGCCTCATCTTTTGGAGCTTTTTGTCACAGATCTCAGATCTCTGTTTTAAACATCATTAAAATAGCATAAGTTGTAGTTATTTTCAGCAAAGTTCCCAATTTCTGGAGATTAACATAGTCTATGTATTGAGTTATAAATTCACATGCCACAAGATGACTGTATATTAATGTCTGTAACTACAAACAATGATGCTGCTTTACAACACTGACATTATCCAGTCAAGCTGCAAAAACACAGTAAAATGCAAATAATCTAATTATTTAATATTGTTTTGATAAATACTCTTTAATTCCCCATGAAGCCACTCACTGCAAGAAGGACATTGAGGTGCTGGAGCACATCCAAAGAAGGACAACAAAGTTGGTGAAGGGTCTAGAGAACAAGTCCTATGAGGAGCAGCTGAGGGAACCGGGGTTGTTTAGCCTGGAGAAAAGGAGGCTCGGGGGGACCTCATCACTCTATCTACAACTACCTGAAAGGAGGTTGTAGCGAGGTGGGGGTCAGTCTGTTCTCCCAAGTAACAAATGACAGGACAAGAGGAAACGGCCTCAAGTTGCACCAGGACAGGTTTAGATTGGACATCAGGAAAAATTTCTTTACAGAAAAGGTGATAAAGCATCAGAACAGGCTCCCCAGGGCAGTGGTGGAGTCACCATCCCTGGAAGTATTTAAAAGACATACAGATGTGGCACTTGGGGACATGGTTTAGTGGTGGCTTGTCAGTGCTGAGTTAACAGCTGGTCTCAATGACTTTAAAGGTCCTTTCCAACCTAAATGATTGTATGATTTACTAAGTGCAATTGTTTCAGTTTTAGCTGATTTTCAATTAATGCACATTAATTTCAGGACAAGCCCTGGAACAAGTTACACATTAAATGTGTGACAGCTGTACGGATCTGAATACCCCACAGTCAGCTAGAGTAAGTTTTTAAACTGAAGTTCACCCAGTGAAATCTCACAACAAGAAGTTAACAGCTGGTCAAGTTTTACCAGCAAAGCATTCCACGCCAGCAAAACTTCTTGAGTTAGGTTATAGCTAAATTAGTTTTCTGTGGAATCCACAATTCAAGAATAATGTTCAGTGGAGACAGTCTAACTCACAGAAGATTGAAGTATCTGACTCTTACAGCTCCTCTTTCTGCTTTGTTTATAAATGAGCTACTGTCCTTTGCAGCAGCTTCAGTCTAAATGGGTTTAAGATCCAGCGTGAAGCAGTTCCCTGCATTGCAGTCAAATCTTGTAAATTCCTTTGTTCAACTTTCTAGTCAGAAGAAAGTTGTCTCACTAATACAATGGCCTCATCAAACAGCAGTTTAAGCATGATTTTATCTCTCTAAACTGAAAATCCTGGTAACAAAGCAAAGTAGAGTAAAATCAGCATCTTGCTTATCCTTAATGGATACTTCCAAAAGCACATCATCAGAACAGCAGGTTAACTGTCTGAACCCACTCCCAAGGGAAAGGAAGAGATGATTCTTACTCTCCCCGACTGAAAAAAACCCCAAACAAACAAGTTAAAAAAACCAACCAAACAAAAAGGAGCATTATTTTCTTGATACTCACACCCTTCAAATATATTTCATCTTCTTAAGAAGTGGAGGGTTCAGTCAAGGAGCAATGCCAACATTTACACTAAGTACTGATTTGTTTGTGATGGCATATCCTCCTCTGCCATGATATAAATCGCTGAAACAAGAGGCTACAGGTTAAAGACACCTACCAGGATCAAACACATATATTTCTTTAGAGAGAGGGGAGGAAGGAAAAGTAAACTTAATGAAGATTTGTTTTACAGTATGATGGATTTTTTTAATTAAAAAAGTATGAGCATAGGAAAAATGCTGTCACCAGTAAGTTTATATTCTGAAGAACCTCTGTAACTTATTGAAAGTTTAGGAGAAACTAATACAGTGCATTAGAATTTAATGAATTTATTTGAAAAGTTATCTGAAAAATTAGTTTAGAGACAAGTATAAAGGCATGAGGGAAATGAAAAATAAGCACGATCATTTTCTTCAAAAATACCTCAAAGAGGTATTTTCAAGCCTTTGAAAACCTGACAGAAGAAAAAACCCCACCCTCAAAATGCAAATACCAAATGTACCTTTCCCTAGCTGAATACAGGTGTACACACCCACCGATGTTTGGGGGCAGAGGGGTTTTGAAAGTTTAGGAGGACAGGAAAGAAAATTTTCCTGAAAATTTGGATTTTTTCACATTTTAAGGGTTTTTCTTTATAACCTGTATTGTGCTTTGCCAAACACACTTTGGAAGCGTGACCAGACCAGAAGGTCAGTGTTACAGTTGTTCTCTGTGACACCAAATGTGGGTAAGGAAAGGAGACAGTTTAAAGAGATAGCAAACTTTAACAATGCTCTACCACTGAATAAGTCAATCCTTCAGAATCTTATTTGTTATAGTCAGAATATTCCAGCAAAGTTTTATTAATAATTAATAGAATAGTTATTTATAATTATTAGAATCCCGCACTTCTCTGACTAAAAGGCTTTACTTTATAGGCAATCCAGGACAGGGACTTTGATATAGCCTAAGGCTGCAACAATGCAGGGATTGAGGATAATCGGGCTGTCCTTGATGTAAATTTTCCTTACACAGACATACAATTACAATAATATATATGAAAAGACATGGGTTAATTTTATGTGGTATTCAACAATGTCATGTATATAGATTACTTACAGAATCTTCTCTAAAATACCTACAGAACTTGCCCACACTACAGATTCCTTAAGGGAGAGGGAGAAGGGGCTGGGAAGGGAGGAGAGCCCTTTAGAAGGAATAACCACAAATTCAGCTGGATGAATAAATGCAGAGGAAGAAAAAAAAAACCCCAACAAAAAAACCCACCAAAAACCCACCCAAACAATTGCACCTCAAACTAGATCAACCAGAAGGTACACCTTGGAAGTCAAACATACAAGCTACTAGTCCAACTCAGAAACTGCTAACAAAAAGTTCATTATCCATATAAACAGAAAAAGAACAAGGATATAAGAAAACCACTACAGCACATCTGAAATTGAATTTGAAAGAGCATGTTCAAAGAAAAAGCAAGATGGACAATGTCAATGCTGAACACAACATACCCACTAACTACAGAAAATTACAAGAACTATTTCATCAGATCAGAAGTCCCAAAGCAGAGGTTTTTTTTTTTTTTGCAATTGCACAAAATACATGATGGTATTGCTTGATGTTAGAATGACAAGCATAGAAATAAACATAAGGAAAAAAAATAATTGTATGCCTGGCTTTTGAACAAACTTTAACAGAAAGAATGAATCAAAGGCACCAAAGTCAATGGCAAATTAGTTGACAGAAAAACATGTGTAACAGAGATTGTGCCAAACAGCTCTATTTAGTAAAGTAATATTTCTGAGGAAAAATAAATGGAGTAGGCATCTATTTGAATTATATATGGTATTATACAGGAAATTGGTAGAGATAATGGAGATTAACATGAATTATTTAAGTATTTGGAAAGCTTACTAACAAAAGATACTGTAACAAGGAGTAGATTAAATGAGGGGACAAATGGGCAAGGGGGTTAGCAGTGGAGATTTGTTTCATTCCAGTCCTGCTACGTGAGACTTAACATGTAATTCACAAAGGTTTGTGAATCTTCAAATCAAACGTGGGAAGTACCACCAGCAGAGGCAAAAAGATGATCTTAAGGGTGCTGATAACAGTACTGACTGTAACCAACAACACAAGTCCTTAAACCAAGTAGTCATCCTATAGAAGTAAGATGGAAGATAAATAGTTAACCATGCCTAAGATGGTTGATCCTATTGATCCTGTGACTAAACTCATAATTATTCTCAGAAAAACTACAGAAACATAAATGATGCTCTAATAATGCCCTGGTGAGACCTTATATGGAATTTGCACTGGTAAAAACTTGTAAGGAAAACATCATTCTAAAAACAAGTTAGCTGAAGAAGAGATTAAAAAAGACTATCTAGCTTAGCAAAAACACTGAACAGGACAGGACTTTATTATATGGCACACATCGCTGTAGCAGATAACATGGGTAGGACAGCTACTTAAGCTAGAAGAAAACATTGCCACAAAACCACATCTACAAGCTTGCCGTGGTCAGCCAGGCTGGAGGCCAGGAGACATCACAGAACCTCATTTTACAGCTGCTATCCAGCAGGAAAGATAACAGCTAGAAATTTAATTAACATTAAGATAAAGTTTGACACAGTTATGAAAGGATTATTACCTGTAATAAGTAGAGACTGGACTAAATGACCCACAGATTCTCTTCTTTCAGTTTTCAGGCACATTCGTATAGTACATTAAGTTGCATACTTGTCTACAAACATTCTATTATTTTGCTGGTAATTACTGCTATTTAATATCAGAGTACCTGGATGGCCTGGATTTAGTGCAATCCAAGTGAAAGTTCCTTGTTCATCCAATTTTACTTCCAATTAGCCTGATCAAAAGTCTTCTTAGGGCAAAAGTTTCTTTCAGTTTCTTCAAAGAAACTGAAGAAATTCTACTTACTTATACTTTATAAAAATTTCAAAGGATAGTTTAGAATCAATTTTATGTCCTCCAACATTTTGTATGAAAGCCTCTTAACATCAAATGTGAGAGAATCCATCTTCCTTTTATTAGTCATGCCTACAACTAATCTATATAGCACATGGGCATTCTGAGTTCAAACATAGTTTAAAAATTTTAGAATCACTGCCATTATAACCACGTAGCTGCAGTATATGCGGACATGAATAAAATATGTATACAGAAAACAGCTACTGATACTGCAAACGTAGGAGTCCTGAGGCTAGTAAGTTATGAGCAGTATTAAAGCTGAATGCCTGTTAACTTCATGCACGAGGACTTGCTTCCTTGTCATATCAAGAGCTAGTCAGCTGCCCAGATACAGACATCTAGTGTGGGCAGGTATGACACAGATCTACTGAAGACTCTGCTGTCTTTCTGGAGCAGCACAGGGAGACAAGATGTTAGCCCATCAGATCACTCTGATCTCAGTCAAGCAACAGTCTTTAGAATTGTCACCACTGATCTAAACCATGCATGAATTCACACACTGTCTGATCAGAACTGAAAAATCTTTTGAGGTCTCCCACCCCCAAATATGCCACATGTTAAACACGGGCTAAACTGTTTCCTGCTTAAAATTAGCCTGTACTTCATTGCATATTGGAAGACAGGACAAGAAAAAGAGATACTGAGAGAACACCTAAAATCACATTTCTTGATCTTTATGGAGCATTGTGACTTCACACTGCAGTGGACCAAGGAAGAGATACACACACACCCAGTTTCTAACATTGTCCAATATTTCAGCATAAAAGGACAGATAAAAACTGATTGTATTCCAAGTTGGGACAGCTTTCACTACTATTTTGATATGCAAGTCTTAATAAGAACTACTGCTCTTTGCCCTTTTCAAATTAAACTTTACAGCGTCAGTAAAGGCAAGATTAAGTAGCAACTAATGGGAATTCATCACGCCTAATGATGAACAGCCAGCTGTTGGAATATCATACGCTGCAATAATTGGGTTAGCCCGGTAACATGATTTATTCTGTTCACATTACTGCTCCAAGAATTTCATCTAAAGGTACTATACAGACCTCAGAAATCTTAGTCAAAATATGGTATTACTTATTACACCCAATGAAGGCTCTTCTGTATTTAAATCATTACTAGCTAAACTCAGTCTGGACTCAGATGCATCTCCCAGTAACAAGAATGTCCACATAAACAGGAGGTGTTGATCTCTAGAAGCCATTATCTGAAAACAGAGAGGGAAACAGAGAGTAAAACAGGACCTGTGTATGGTTACCACACAAAGCATTAGGATGAAAATCATAACATTTTAATAAATTAACACAATAGTTTGTGTGAAATATTCATGTCCATTTACTGGACCACAAGTCTAACCAGAAGGCATTAGTATTTCATTGACAGCCTCCATGAAGTCACTTAATAGGTTTGCACGTCCTCTTTTTCCTCCCAATCCATACACAAGGATGACACCACAGAGCAATACTGGTACTAGCTTGTGGAACAGCTTTAAACGCTTGGAAGAGTAATCTATTTTTTCACTACAATAATGCAATGTGCAACAAAACAGGTGCCTAGAACCCTTTTCCCTTTTTCAGAATTATTAGCAATGAAACTACATTAAAGATCACTTTGATGTGCTTAAAACAGAGAAGACAACACCTCAACTAGGAGATTGATCATTTGTAATCTTCACTGTAAATCATAAAGACTTGTCACTGTCAGCTGTAACAGCAGAACTACCATCAGCAGATACTGTAAGTAACTATTTATCCATTTTGCCAGTTTCTGCCACTGAAGTATATGCAACAGAATAACACAAGAAAATTAGTCCTTTCCCCCTGGTTTTTCCATGGAAAGCCATTAGGCAGAAGTTTTTGTTCAGAATAGTCTGGCTTCCCAAGTCTAAGGATGCATCAACTCAAAAGGACAAGCCGAGTTTTGAGTCAGGGTACTGCTACTCTATGGCACTGCTGTGCTAACCAGTCATGCTACTTTGAATGGAAGGCAGAAATGGGCAAGGGTTCGGTTCTGGCTTTAAGTTATGGAATAGATTCAACAGATTATAAAAGAAAGGGAGAAAAAGAATCTGACCCCAACAGCACCTTTTACTCTTTAAACACCTACAGAGAACATTGAACCTGAAATGTGGCTCTTTATCCAAGAGATAGAGGGATTTACAATGGTTAAAGGAAACAGGGTTTTTACTGTACCTTCTGTTGAAATGCTCCAATCACACCTGATTTACTAACTTTGCTACAGAATCATTTGGGCGCAAAAAACTGAACACTTGATCAAAGCCTACTTATAAGCATGAAGTTCCCAACACCTCTCTAAACTTCTACTGTATCTCCACAAAGAACCTACCGAAATCTTCTGAGTTTACTTAGGATGTGAAAACAGATAGAAATCTTCTTGTGGATCCAGCATGCCGGTCAATGATGCAACTGCTCCCAGCTACTCACCACCAGCAGGAGGCTTTTATGCCCAAAGCTCTGGCATCAAAGAGGACTGTAAGAACAGTCCTCAATCTGCTGTTGGCAGAACTCAAATTAGTTCAAACTTCACTCACCAGCTGCACACCAAAAGCCTTTTCTAGATTCAGCTGTTCTAAAGAAGTCACTGATCTCACTTCCAGTTGCCATTTCCTCCATCTTCCAGTTAAACTGCTCCTGTGAGCCTCCCAATACCTGTTTCAATTTGAAAGAATAAGAGACCTACACCTTACACAGCTGAAAGTGAAATGTTCAGACATTCCTCACAGCACCAGCTCATTTAACAGATCAGAGAGGGTGATGGAGGGTATGAACGAAAAACTACAGGCACGTCAATACGCTGGCCTCTTTCATAAAGGCAAGTATTTGTGAGGAGCACATCTAGTTTCACTGTAAAACTGCTTAGCTGGACACCAACAGAATGCTAAGACACCTCACATAGCTGCGAACAAACTTCAAAACAAGCGTGGCAGGTTAACTGTCAGCCAATCATACAAAATGTTTTTTTTGAAAAATACAAAACTCAGCAGCAGATCCCTGCTAACAATGGTCAGCTAAACCAAACCCAACAATGACACCTGCTGTATTTATGCCTTTTAGGGGTTATTTTTTGATCTGGTAACGCAAGTTATGCTTTCAAAATGAAGAGATAACTATGCTATGCTATTTAGCCATAGCTTTAATGACATTTAAGATGTTTGTCCCGACAAACATCAGCCCTTCAGACCATTCTATACATGATTGGACAAAGACCTTTCATAAATGGCAGTACAAACTTGCTAATAAATAAACCTGGGGAGGAGGCAGAAAAGAGAGTATAGAGTATTAAATAAAGGACAAAATTCCATTTTATACTCAAATTTTTGAGTTATAGATTAAAGAATAAAAAGAATTTACAATGAGAAAGGGATAAAAGAATAGAAAAACTTCACAGCAGGTAAACAAAGACAGTTGAACAATGAGTCTATAAATGTTTTTGCAGAAACCGATGGCTGCAGAGAGAAAATGCCCCATTCCCTTCTCGAGATCTAAGATAAAGAATAGAAAAGAAACCCTTGACTAAGCATCCCATGGCCATGCTCTTCAAATCTACCGTTTGCTTCAGCAGCCTGCACAAACATACAATAACCAAATACAATATACTTGAAAACTTAATTCTATATATTGGAGAAGAGTTCATACCATAAAATGACACGTTGACAGTATCCTCATAATACATACATTAAACTGCAAGAGGCTACCATGCACAAGAGTAGCAGTAGAGGCTGTTCTATAATTAAGGCTGCTGAGCTTCTATAAATCTGTTTTCAGACATTATTTCCTCTAAAGCACTCCTTCAAAAAGTTATGAAAAGAAAATAAGATTATAAGCAGGCTGAAAGTACAATTTCCCCAGCAATATTTAATCATAACCAGTTGCTGATTTATGACGTCCTAGAAATAGAGCTTTCCAGTACCGCTTTCAAAAATCTCTTAACACTGTTATACAGCACATCAGTCCACCACCTCAAAGAAAAGCTAACAAATAAACACATAAAATCTATTTTAATGGGCTTGCATAGGTGCTACCTACCATTCAGTGTAAGTACAAAATTAAGGCATTCACATAGATTCTTCTTGCCTAAAGAGTACAGTGCTAATGACCTTATTATTCAGGTTTGCATTGCCAAACGACTCATCTTTCCATTACTAAAAGGCTCAATTTGGAATGCGGTGTTTAACAAAAGCCCCTGGGTCATTCCTATCCAGACTTTACTAGGTGGAATGTACACGGGAAAACTGCCACTAAAAGCTTAACTGGGCTCCCAAACCCCAGCACCCCTGCAGTCCTTCCTGCCTAGTGGTGCCAGGATCACAGAATTACTCTATCACCTCTGTGAAAGCACCTTAGATGTCACACCCATGAATTACAGGATTTTGTATTTCCCGACTATTGCTTAATTCTGGTCATATCTATGAAATAAGGAGAATAGCATATGCTGGAAAATTTCACAATCACTTTAATAGTAAATTAATTGGCTATCACTAATCAGCACATCCAAAGCTGTTGCTGTTTTTATGCAGGTAGTAAAAGTTATAGCATGGAGTTGTCTAGCTCACCAAAACTGAACAATGCTTTCAATATATATATTAAAAGGTTTTTACAAGTAGAACATGTGCTGTATTGCAGCCAATTCAAAGTTTATATTGCTCCATTAATGTTATCTGCCAACCTACTCTTTATGAACATGCTGTTAAAAATCCCATTTTTCACAGTCAAAAAAATGCAACCGTATCAACTACTTTTAAAAGCCTAGAATACAGTATATGAAACTTTAAATGTATCATCATATTTGAAAAGATGTGTCACTACATTTCTTAGTCAAATTAATTCTGGGGAGAAGTAAATGTGAAATACAAGAACTTAAATTAACATAGGCTACTGGAGCAAACTGGCAGTACCCTTCAACTGAATAAAACACAAAACCATGGTATTTGTGTTTCATACCCAGAGCTACACCCAGTTTCACCTAGATCATCCAGTCAGTTTGAAGCAGTTTCACAGACTGATTTTAAGCAAGTAGTATAAAATAAATATGACTGCAATGTAAGGCAAACATAATGAAATATGAAGAGAAATGAAAACCAAAAATTTAATACAATACAGAATTACGCTTAAGACAAGAGAAAGTAGTAGTATCTGTCTCCTCAGATTTTCCTTCTTATTCCTACACACACACACAAAATAAAATATAATCAGAGGACCACTGCAGGAGATTGGAGTAATTCACCTTTCCCAAATCTTTAACAGATCATTTCCGGGAAAATTGCTAACAAACCTAATCCAGTACACTGGTATTTAGTCAAACCATTTTACTCCCGAGAAAAGTAGTAGTATTATCTTGATAGCAATTTAACAGTTTGCAGAATAAAAGTGACCCATCAATAGTGAGCAACGTAGTTAAGTACTACATTTTCAGCCTTCCAAGACTTAAATGACAAAGTCTTTATATTATCTTTACCACCGGGGCATATTTTTTGTTTTTAATGAGGTGTACAAGATGTAAGTTACAGATTTCTGCAAAATACTCAAACCCTGGACATCACAGTATTCACTGTAACACCAACACTTAATATTAGCTGCCTGCCAATAATATCACCGTTTGTAAGAAACAAATGAAAGACTGACGAAGAAAACCATGTTTCCATTGCCATTTCTTCTCCCAGATAGCAAATTGTTTGAATAAAACCTTTTGAAAAATAATTTCAGCACTTTATTTTTATTGCTTTCACTGCCATTAATAGTATTCCTAATCTAATATTCACAAGAAACATTGCTCTGTAAGATTGCTGTGATCATCTGCTTAGGACTGAAACAACAAGCAAGTCTCAAGTACAGTAATCCCTGTAGAAGACAAGGCATGAGAAAGTACCCTGTTGAAAACTGCAAGTTAATGCCTCAGTGCCAAAAGGCTGGTCTGTAAAAGAAGAAACCCCCACACAAGATGCCTCTAATTTTGGGCTAATGAAAAAAGTGCATCAATATTAAAAATCACAACAATAAACCACTCCGAAACACCACACACTTTTGTAGATATCTGACAACGCACCCTGAAAGTATCCATCACTCATTTAGGGTTTTTTCCCTCACCTTCTTAATCCAGCTTTTTACAGAGATCACACAAATCCACCAACGTGGATTGCACTACAGGCTTAATTTTGAAAAGCAGAATTTGCACAAAAATAACGTGAATTCTTCTTGGACTCAGTGTTAGAACAGCAATGCCTCACTTCTTTTTCTGTCTCATTCTGTCTCGCTCATAAAGTGGAACCCTTCTACAGACTTGAAAACTCGTTTTAATATGTTATTAAAGGAGTCTGTAAAAACCAGGCTGTGACACAGTTTGCCCTCGATTCTACTGACACTTTGGATTACAGTATGCCAGATATACCCACATGCTGATTTGTCCAACATTCGACAGGGGAAAAAAAAAAAAGATAATAGATTAACAACCCCCTTCCAACACTATCATAGGCAGCACGAATATAACATTTTCCCCTCAAACAACCTAAGGGAAGTCTAAATAGGAACCCATGACAGCCGATACGAGCACAGCACGCGTGCAAACAACTACTGCTAACCCGGGGGCTAAACCCTAACAGCCCACCCTGCCACACTTGGCACCCCTAGAGCCCACCGCCTGAAGGGCTCGTAGTGCTCCCAGGGCCACCAACCGGCTGCCCACCCCGACTCCCAGAGGAGGGAGGGGACCAACAATCCTCCAAAAAGTAACGGCGACAGCGCGTCCGGGACCGACCCCAGGGCCGGGGCGGCGCAGGGCTGCGGCAGGCCGAGGGCGCAGCCCCGGGGCCGACCGGCGGCCCCATGGCGGGGCGGAGCGGGAGAGCAGCTCCGGATCGCTGCGCCGTGCCGTGCCCCACTCCGCCGGCCAGCCCTGCCTATATTAGGGAAGGGAAACGGGGCCAGCCTTTCCCCGCCGGACCGGGACCCCCCCCGCCCTGTCCCCACGGCGTGCAGGTGCGGACAGCCCCCGCCGCCAGTCAGCCCCAAAGGCGGCGGCACGCGCCCTCCTCCCGCGCGCGACCGCCCTCCCTCAGCCGCTGCCCCCGGCTCTCCGCACTGCGGGCGCGGCCGACCGCCCCCCGTCCCTCCACCCCCCCACACTCCCGCTCTCCTCAGCGGAGTGCGCGGCCTCGCCGCCGCCGCCGCCGCCACCAACACCACCACCGCCGCCCCTCGCCCGCAGGGGCGCCCTCCCCGGCGGGCTCCTTACCGCGGCAGCGCGGCCGGCGGGCTGGGGCCGGCGCGGCGGCGGTGTGCTCACGCACGAGGGGCGGCTAACCCCATCGCCAGCCCCAACAGCCGCCCGGGTTCCTCTTGCTGCCGCGGCGGGGAAAAAGGCCCGCCTCGCCGCGCCACCGCCGGCAATAGCCGCGCGGATCGCTAATGATTAACGGCCGCGCGGGCCAATTACCGGCGTGGCGCCCTCCCCCGGCGCAGCCGGTGAGTGGTGCCTCTCAGCACTTACACGCGTGCAAGCCCGCCCAGAAGACAGCGGACAATCGGAGAGCGCCGCTGCGCTGACAGACGGCCGTGACCACCAATAAGAATCCCACTTTGAAGTGGAGACCGGCACCGCAATGCCCGCCCACTGTGCGTAGCCGACGACACTGGCAGCGCGGCGGCGCACAGACGGATTGCTCCCGCGGCTAATGACAACCCCGGTGTCCCCGCTTCCTCGGCCCCGGGCGGCGGCAACCCTCTCTTGGCCGCAAAGTCCCCTAGGAGGTCCGCTGCCGCCTAGGATGTGGTCTATCCCCAGCAGCAGTACCCTAACCCCGCCGGGTGCCCCCCGCTAGCTCTCCGACAGGCGCACCACGAGCCCGCAGCCCCGACAGGGCCGGCGCAGCGCAGCATGGGAGCTGTAGTCCCGGCTTGGCCGCGCACCCTGTAGCCCTCCGGAACCCTCCCCCTGGCTCCAGCCCTCAGCCGCTCTTTTCGCCAACCCCTAGAGCCAGTGGCACTGCCCGGACCGCCTCATCCTCCGGGCCACCCGCTTAGCCCGGCTCTTAACGCCATTCCTGCCCCTGCCACCCTCTCCTCCCAGCCAGCCCGCCCCTCCCGGAGCGGCTGCTGCCGTGAGGTAACAGCGCCGCTTTCCTTCCCCTTCGGCTCCCTCAGCCCACCCTCTCTCCCTCGCGCACCATGCGAGCGAAGCAGGGGCCGGTGCGAGGCACCGCCGGTCAGGAACATGTCGTTTAACTCGCTCCCGGGGAAGGCGGGGGGGCAGGGGACCGAAAACATAAATGAAAGAAAATAATCCGTGGGCCCGGAAGCGCCGCGCACAAGGCGCGAAGTGCGCGAGTGCGTGCGTGCTCCCCGCCCGGCCCCGCGTCATTTCCGGGCGGCGGCGGTTTGAGCCCAGGGCCCGCGAAGGCGCGAGGCGGTGGCGGTCGGAGCCGTGAGTGGAGCGGCGGGGCCTGGCCTGGCGGCCCTCGCCTGTGAGCGGCCCCTCGGGGTAGCAGGGAGCGGGAGGGGCCCTTTCTGGGCTGTTCCCTGTGGTTGCGCTGCGGAGCGATGCTCAGCGGCCTGGGAGGAGGCGGAGAGTAGTTGTGAGGGGCGGCCTGGGCCCGCGTTACGGGTGAAGGCCGAGTTGGAAGTGCGGTCTGGCCCCGGGAAGCAGCGAGGTGTAACGCGCTGAGGGACTGCACAGTGAGCAGTGTCGGGGGGTGCCCTAGGTGGGACTCGCTCGTCGCGAAGGGACTCGCATTCAGGTGACTCTTGCTCCTTCTCAGGCCATGTTTGTGTCAGGTCGTCTCGCTAGTTTGTTCACCCTGGCTGCCGCTGCTGCTAGGTTATCACAGCCTGGCTCAGGTAGTTACGCTATTGCAGGCGATGCTGTGTACAGGGCATTGCATAAGTCAAAAAAAAAAAAAAACAAAAAACAAACAACCCTAAGCAGGTATTAAGGTGCTGCTTCATCAAGCATAGTATGCTGGGCCTGTGAAAAGAATGTTGGGTGCTACAGAGCTTTGTGATGTCCTTTGTTCTGTCTGATTGCTTTTTCCTGTAACACTCTTTAAAATGCTGTATTCTAATTACTTGGGAGTTCTTAAAACTTTATTATTCCACTTGTGGAAAAAATGGTTCATGAATCAATTAGCTACAGTCCCATCGTTTTTGTAGAACTGTAAATTCCCTATTTTGAATGTACAGTCATAGAACAGCTAAGACCATCAAGAGAAAACTTATGAAGCAAATGGTTGATGGAAATACTGATTGTTTTAGGCATCTGCTACTGAGATGCATTAAAAGGCTATACTTACTGGCCTGAAAGAGTAAGTAATGTGTTTATATATGGTGTCAGCTTGTGTTGATAGCAGCTATTGCACAAATTTAAATAGGCCTTGAAGTTGTCGTCAGTCTTGCACACAACCTTATGGTTAAAGGATACACCGGGGGTAATATCCACAGCAAGTTTGGTCTCAATACATACCTCCAGAAGGACAGGTCTCTATAGTGAAAGATTTTTTTATTTATTTTACTAGTATTACACTGCCCTTATCCCTCAGGAGCAACTTATTTGCCAGATCACTTATGAATTCATTGAACGAATAGAAGTGGAGCGGAGTCCTTCGAAGTATTGCTGATGTGTTTCTCTCATGTATGATCAGATACTTGCTTGTATTTCAAAAACCATTTCATTGCAATTTTTTCATATGACAGGTCAGTATTCTTAAAAGTTCGAGGGACTCCTCAAAGTCTTCCTGGAAATTAAATTATTGTACAATATGTTTATAAATAATCTGGTTTAATTAATTTTGAAAATGGAAACTGGACTGCATCAACAGCTACGTACATTGTTGTAGATCCCCTTCAAGAAACTCAGCAGACATGAAAGATAAGGCTCATCTTTACAAAAGCGGTGTTGACTCCTGCCAAATAGATGCATTTTTCCTGGTGGTCGCAATCTGCACTTCATAATTTTTTAATGATTTTAGATCCTATAAATGAACCATGCTTAAGTTCCTGAGTCTACCTGTTCCGCATTTTAAAGTTGGAATAATTACGCTAGCTAGTCCTGAGATACTAAAAACAATTTTAGGTGAAGAGTTGTTGTGGTTCGTAATTCAGCTTTTCATCTTGATTTCCTTGAAAACACTTGAGAAAATACATTACAGTTTTTATTTGTTTACTCCTAAAACTTATGCAGCTGAATGAACTCTCTGAGTGAAAAGTTAGGTCTCCACAACAAACCTTTTAGATCTGAGAAAACTGAAGTTCCAGAACTTGTGATCTAGAGATGTGGGAATGTTGATGGAATGCATATTACAACGTATTAAGGACATAGAAACAAATGAAAAGTTGTAGTTAGAGAAAACATAGAATCACAGAATTTTTGGGTTGGAAGGGACCTTTAAAGATCATCCAATCCAACCCCCCTGCAGTGAGCAGGGACATCTTCAACTAGAGCAGGTTGCTCAGAGCCTTGTCCAACCCGGCATCAAATGATGCACTAATCTTTCTCTCTCTTCTTAGAGCTTCCAGATCTACAGTGGGTAGAACAACAGACTCAAACTTGTCTTCTGCTACGCTTTTTTTTTTTTTAAAAAGGCTATTTTTATTTGTTGACATTAGTACAGCAGTGAAAATAATTGATCTGTCTCAAAACAAAATATAAATGACACCACTGCCAAAGTCATTATACGTGTCTATAATAATACACATGATACACGTAATAATGCACATTGATCCTGAATGTGATTATTACTTTAGGAAATCAATAAAAGGCGATTTGGTGGAATTAATTTGTTTCTCTGTCTCATTTCATCACTGTTCATTCTTGTTTTCTACACAAGCAAAATAAATCTTTTATAGGTCAGTATACCTTTCATAGTGCCTTTTGTAGCTTTGGATTTCATAAAATGGTGCTGCAAATATGAATATAGACAGAATATGGAGTTTTTATCACTGCTGCTTAGAAATCATGACAGAGATCTTTGAATCTTCAGGGTATGATTCTTTGTATGATCGTTAAAAGGTGGATGTTTACAATAATTGAAGTAAACTTAAAAGGTTAGGAGAAGAACTGTGTAAGTGTTGCTTTTAAAAAAAGGTGCCTTTTAGTTATATAAGTATTTAAAACTTCATTCTGAAGTGCAAATTCTCAGGCAATCATACCTCAAGCATTAAATATTTTACTGGAGGTATTTTTTTACTGGGCAAGAATTCCATAGTAATAAACTGTGAGAGCGGTCGGTTGTATATGCACAGCAGATGGCAAAGTCCCTCTTTGGAAGCTTGCAGTCCAAGTTAAAATAATAGTGTAGATCAGGTAAATGTGAAGGAGTGGAGCGTGAAGTTGATAATTAGGAGAACGTTGGGGTAATGTGATTATGCACACCACTTTGCCTTTCCAAGGAGCCATGAGTGAGGGGTTTACTTCTGCACGGTTCATATTGCTGTCTTGTCTTGTGCTCACACTAGTAATTGTGTATGTTTTTATAATAGTCATTGTTCACTGCATGTGGACTTAGTTATCCACCTATTCTGTAATTATTCACCATTAATTTCTTTAGTTTTTCACCTAGAGAAAAAAATAAACAAAACCTTGTACATATCTGGTAGTTAGTGCTTTCTGTGTTGCTGTTGCTGCTTTTTAAGATAGTTCTGCAAAGTCAGTTTTAATCTTATTAGTGATTGATGCAGAAACATTTTTTATGGTAGTATCACTATGTACTGATGAATCATATGTGCCTCCTCCAATTCAGGTTTGTGCTTCTGAAACTGCATGATTTTTATTCAATGTTTCAGTGAAAGAGTCTTATCATAATCTAGTTCAGCAGAAAGTTAATTATGTTAACATTTCATTCTCATAGTGTCACTCACAACACGCTATGCAGCAAGTTGATCAGAAGTGTATAATTTGCTCTGCTTTTATAGAATAGAAAATTGTCACAGAAAATGACTCAGAAATTTTCTTTAGGAGTGAATCACAGAACTGGGTGTTAAACAGGTTTGTTTAGTCCACAAATCCTGCAGCACACTTGTTTAAGGTTGGCTTTCAGAAATGTTTAGTGTTTGGTTTTTGCCATCAGTCTTGTAGTGTACTTAATCAACATTTAAAGAAAAAGAAACCAAACCCTCTTTGGAAAATATTGTGATAGAACTATTGAAGTGATTATGATTGCTTTCCCAACAGTTAGAGCTGAAACATTTCTGTTTGCTCAACTGAGAGATTAAGTGGGTATTTACCAGAGCTTTATGACTTTTCTGTGAAATGCATCTGTTGGGTATAAAGGGCAAGCCAGAGGCTTTCCGCCTTCTCTTAAGCAAAGTTCAGTGATGGGCATGCGTCAAAGAGCCTTGATACTGATCGTAGTACTTTTATCTGCTGTGGAATGTTCCAGAGGCCCAAGGTACAAGAATGTTGTTTCTTTAAAGATATGAGAGAGGTTTCACTTATAAAAAGAGAGGTGGTGTGGTGGTGGTGGCAGGAAGCCACAGTCAATAGTGCAATCACACTTGGATGACACCGAATGTCTGGTTTGCAAAAGAAATCCTGATTTCCTTTCTCTGTAACTGGCTATTACATTGATGTTCAGAAGGTATCCCACTTTGTCCTTGGACAAGGTTCTGTTCTAGAATATCTGTAGTCAGAAGTCTGTATCAGAAGGAGGTTTATCAGCACGGGGCTTGTCTCTTGTTAGGTTAGCACCTTGAGTGCATTACCTGATATGAATCTAGGGAGAAAAGATCCTGTCTTCCTGCTGATAGTACCAGACTTACTTGAGAACTGGACTTCTGTACCTTGACTGTGCTACTGGAAGCACAGCAGCAACCTCTCTCCAGCTGTGGAGTTCTTATTGCTGTGTGAACCACTTGTGATCATCCAGTGAGTAACATCAGGTGTTCGGACCCTTGAGTTACAGGTTTTTGAGACCGGGGTTGAAACTGTGTTCATACAGAAGTCCTAAAGTGTGTGTATGGAGCTTGGCCATAGGCCCATCTGCGGCGTTTTCTTTTCACTTCTTTGAATGTCAGCGATGCATATCTTGTTAGATGTGTCTATAATTCATCATCGAACCAAAAGAAGCACTCACTCAGTTCTGGATGTCTGAATGTCATTGGTCACTGATGCCAGCGATAGGATACTCCAAAATCCTCAATTTTTTTTTAGGGTCCTACAACAGTGTGGTGGATTTCCAGAACAATCAAGTCCTTTTTTTTTTTTTTTTAATTTTTGGGATGGAGTGGACCTTTTTTGATTTCGTTTGGTGGGGTTTTTTGCCCAGTAACAGACATTTTTATCAACAGTATTGTCATTTTTTTTTTTGTCCAGAAGCAGCAAATTCCTAATAACTTACTTTTGCAATGTTCTCTAGTCCTCTATTCTTTCCCCATTTCTTTGTATCTCCCTGATTCTAAGACAAAATTAACTGTCAAACAAGTCGGCAGGGTGGGAGGTCTACAGCCGGGGTCAACGGCTCCGCCCTGCCGCTCAGCTCCGCACCCGGCAGCACCACGGCCAGGGGCTCCCTGCGCCCCGTCCCGCCGCCTCCACCGGCATAAGCACCATGGAGAGGGGCTCTCGGAGGCCGGGCACTGCCCACGGCCGTGGAAAACTCCCAGGGGGAACCCCAACTCTTTACCATCCCAGTGGAGAGATTTCTCAGTTTCATTCTAACATAAGCCCGTGGAAGCTGGAGTGCCAGAAGGCCCCCAGGCTCTTTATTTATCTAGATAGAGATAGATAGAGTGCAGCAGTATGGTTATAGACAGGTTCTCTTCACTGAAGAGAATCTAACTTCAGCTGGAAACATCAAGTTTTGTAGCTAGCATTTCATAAATAAAATTCTTTAGGAATACAGAGGTGCTGTGCTTTCACTGTGGTATGTAGTTTGATCTGAATCAATCTCTTTGTTTTGCCTCCTCACCTGTACTCCATGACAATAGAAGGAAACTGCGGCAAACTTTGTTTTGCACGATGGTGCTTTATTATGTTGATTACTGTAACCATTTGCATTGTCCCTAGGTCTGTCTTACTTCCTGTCTGGTCAGTGTAAAAAAAACAGGTCCTGGATACCCTTGAAGTGAGTGACCATTTAGCTCAGCATATTTCTTCTTGTGAATGTAATGGTTCATCCCACCAAATCATATCTGACTTTTTCCAAGTTGCTTCAGAAACATGACAGTATCAAAAAATCTGAGTGTAACATGTTCAGAATTTTGCTGTCAAAGCTGGTGGTACAATATCTACGCTTAGCAATACAGGAAGCATATTTTGGCTGATATTCTTTGTTCCTGTGATCATTAAGATAATCCTGCTCCTCACACATGAATCCAAAATGGTTAGGTCATGCTTTGTTGTAAAGGCCTGTTGCTTTCCTCATGTTTAGTTAGTGCAATGCTACTGGACTTTTTAACCATTTGTTTAAAGTCTATTGAAGTTCTAAGAGAACAAAAGCCAGTATTTGTTCTCTGACTCTGTCTCCATGGACAAGAATTAATGAAAAATCCACTTTTTTAGTCTGAAGCACAGTATAAGAATTTTCATTGATTAGTTCTGTGGTTTAAGATTGTCTTTTTCTGAGGAGAATAAGGTTCCTTTTTTTTTCCCCCTCTTTCCTTTTTTTTCCCTTTCCCCAAACTGGGTCTGTTTTGCCTTTTTTCCTGATTGAATCAAATCAGGATTAAAATTTTAGAGGACTGTTAGTTCCATCATCAGAAGGTTAAATAATCTTTTTTTTTTCCCCCCTGTAACTCTGAAAAATGTTTGCTGAAAGAGTTATGTGTCAATGTCTATAAGTAAGATCTATTTAAATGGTCAATAACTTTCATCCATGAATAAGGAACTTTTCTTAAATAGCTATTTCATGGCATTGAGGAAGCGATACATGCTGACCTCTTCGTACCAGAATAGTTAGAATATGTTATTGATACTGATGTGGTGGGCTCTTCTCCATCATCTGCATTATCTCATGCTTTCTAGGGAAAATTCTCAAGACTTTGGAAAAGTTGTGTAGATATTGACTATTTCAAGATGGAGTGATTATTATTGTTCCATTAAGCTTTATCTGTAACGTGATACAGACCTGTCTTTTAAGTAAGACATCTTTTTTTGGTTTTGTTTGCCTTAGGTTCAACATGGTTAGTACATTCCAGGAAACACCTACATTTGAAGCTTGTTCAGAAAATGTTGATGATAACCTGTCCTTTCTACCTGAAAGACTGAGATTGAAACTGCTTCCTTTTCAAGAGAAAGGCGTCATATTTGCACTTCAGCGAAGTGGCAGGTAAAATCCTTATTGTGTTATAAGCTAAAATAATTATTTTAGGTAAACATAAATTAATTTTTACAAAGGCTATGCAATACCAGCAGCTTTTAGGTGATGTTACAGAAATCTTTCATAAACTATAAGATAACATGGTTTAAAATGAGGGTTGTTTTGTTTTTTCTCTAGAGAATGAAGAAATGTTTAATAATTCATTACGTGAAAGAGGATTGTAGTATCAAAGATCTCCTCATGTAAGAGGAGGGTGATATCAGTAAAAGCATTCTTTTTGTCATGTTAATAGAAAATTCTTAAAATAAGTTAATTCACATTTGTTTCTTCAGTCCTTAATGGGGTGGTAGAGCTGTTAAGAGAATGACTAACAGATCTTGATGCATCTGTGAGCTATTCTATTTTAAACTTGGTAAAATTCTGGCATGTAATCAGGGTGTTCTGGAGCTCACTGAGCTATAACAGCAGAGCAGAAGAAGCCTTGCAGAGTGCTCAGTTTTCCAGTGCAGGCACTGATAGAGCAGGCATTCAACAATTACGTACCTGATAAATCAGAAAATAGTTTATGCAGCAGAGGCTGGAAATATTTTGCTGAGTAAGAGCCTGTTACTGAGTTACCGGGGCAAAGAAAAGCGAAGGGAAATGCTATTTCCACATTTATAAATTTTAGAAAATTGAGGCAATGGCCCAGAGCCATGAAACTACTGTATGTTGTTCTTTTGGAAAGTAATGACATTTTAGAGGTCTAGCACAAATGAAATTGTTTTAGCTTAGGTTTTAAAGAAGGATGAAGTTCATTTTGATAATTTCAACATCTTGCTCAGAACAAGAGGCTTAGAGTCTAATGGGGTTGCTTGCTAATGTTTGTGATTTTTTTTTTGTAGGAGAAAAGATATATGCATCTCTTTCTCTAAAGATGAAAAATTGGAAAGGAAATGTTTTATCATCAGTTATTGCAATTACATGGAACTTCTGATCAAAGAAAATTTTCACTGAAGTTTTTCGCTTTTATTATATTCATTTGGCCAAAAACCTTCGGCAATTATAACATTGCTGTCTTCAGGGAATGAATCGAGCCATTCATTTTATGCTGCCAGAGTAGGTAGCAGAGTAGAAAGATGAGCCCAGCCATTATTGTGCAAGCCTGAGATTTAAAAAGCTTTATGCTGTATTGGTATAAACTACGCTGTGACTACTGGTCATATTAGGCACTTTGCTGCTGCACAGTGTGACTGTGAGAATGATTGCATGTGGTTTTAATGGATTGCTACGACTTTGATAGAATAGACAGCAAAGTCTGCATTAGAGTTCAATTTAATAAATGCAAAGCCCTTGGTTACTGTGTCTGAGTTGATCTGATTCTAATAACGGGGAGCAAGGTTTATATAGTATGCAATTGAGGTGCAGTTGAATATACAAAGAGTGAAATACAGAAGACATTAGAAATGCATAGTTTCATTAACGTTAATTAGTGTAGGCTAGTGGATGTATTTGAAAGTAGCATAATCTTTTTCAGCCTATTATATAATACAGAGGTTCCTCAGGAAGCAGCTTAACTGTAGGACTAGATAAATTTTAATCAGATATTTCTTTCTTCTTTTTGTTTGAGAAGGAATATTGCCTGCAATGAGTATCTAAAAAGGTTTGGAATACCTATGCTAATGACTCTCTCTCAAGGAGAGAGTTATATTATTTTCATTACAGTGATGGGCTTTATGTATTCTTTTCTTGAAACCCTTCAATAACAAGACTGTTGAGTAATATGGCACGGATGGTTTTATTGTGGCATGTGTATGAAAGTATTTTCATCATGATTGCAAGAAATCTCATTCCTTGGCATAGCAAATTCTGTGTTTTAGCAGGGTCAAATTGAAGAATTGTGTGCACACCCTCTATATAAAGTAAAATTTATTAAGTCAAACTTTCCTGAGGAATATTTTTTTAATCTGTCCCTTGCTCAGGGAGATCTAATTTTCTTTCTGTCCCAAAACAGAACAAGAGCATCTGTTGCTTGTAGCTGAATTTTCTTATTATTTGTCAGCCCTTGGCTCACCCAAGTCTTTTCCTTTTGTGTACTCTGTGATGATTTAAGCCTTCTTTTTGTATTCTGGTAGTATATTTTAGCAGGGCCTGGTACTTTCCCATGAAAGTGTCTTTTCTAGTTTTAAATATATGTAAACAAAGGACTTGAAGTAAGCAGTATGTGCATCTCAGCTTCTTTCTTCTCTCTCTCAGGCTGTGCACTCCCTTTGCAGCCATCACTTAATCCATGCTTTGCTGTAGTGGAGGAAACTGGTGTAGAGAAACTGCTCTATTGTTGGTTGAGGAGTTTCAATTAATATTATCTTAGGTTAGACACTCAGTGTGATAAGGGACTTATTATTAGAACAAACTTTTATTGAACAAACTTGCATGGAAGGGGCTGGGAGTAAGCTATTAATCCCTTGTCTTTTCCCAGAGCATAAAATAAATATGCTGTTCTGATTTGTGCTTTTGACTCATTAGTAAATTAATCAAAGGCTTTTTCAGTAGATGCTCCAAAGGTATTGTCTAGACCAACAGACACTGCCTAAACTTTTCTAGGAGATGATAATTCTGGAGCCAACAGGACAGTGTATAGTTCAGCATATGCTAAGAATCCTTTTAGTTCACAAACATGTCTTAGAGATAAATTTCTGCATGGCTGCTTATTCCTTACTAGAGATGAAGTGGAATTGGGAATAGGTACCTAGGGATGGAAACAATACTTGGAGTTGTTTTATAACCTCAAACATTAATGTGCAGAAAACATGGGTCCACAGAAGTTCTGTCCTTGAAAACTAAGGTTTTTTATGCTTTTCTTTCAGGAAAAGTGTAAGTTACTTTTAAAAACAGCATTAATATGTATTTATTTATTTATATGTGCTTTAAACTGTCTCTTAAATAGAAAACAACAAACTTGTCCCTTCCAGGAACATAAGCTCTTAGGAGTGGGCTTAGGAAATATTTAGGATTGTTAGGGTCAGTTGTGTATATGCTTTTGGGAGGTGGTGGTAAGCAATTCTCTCTCTTTGCTGGTTATTAGTCATAGTTTGGGCAGATGTGGACAAATCCCCATTTCCTAAGAGCTCAGGATATCCTAACGGCAAGTGAAGAGGCATAAACTGAAACCCTTAAAGTAAAAATGTCATCTTGCTTATTGGGTTTAGCTGTTCTGCGCAACAGTGTAATTTTCAGGCCTATTTTATTCCTCCACGTAAAATGTCTGAAGCATGCAGGAGGAGGCTGGCTTGAGAATGAAGGCCTAAACAATACCGAGAAGTCAGCAGCCAATGGTCAGGTGTTACTGAAGAGGAGGTGGCAATGATGAAGCACAATACTGTGGAAAAAGTGGTGGAAGCTTGGACAAAATATCTAAGATGCAGAGATAGATGGGCAGGTGGCTTAGTTGTACTGCTAAGGATCATGTCTATCTCTTTTGAGCCCACATCTCTCTTGGGTATTAATGATTTTTACTGTTGCTGTTCATTAACAGTACTGGGAAAACTCACAGTCTGTTTTGACATGTATTCATGCTTTATGACCTCTCTTTATAGAAGTGTGCTATGTCTGTCTGGTATTAACAGACAATTTGCTCGCCTGAGTATAGTGTAAAAGTCAAAGGCATGCTGTGTTTGAAAGTTAGGTCCCTTGCTACTGGGTAGCAGGTACAAACCATATCACTAAATGCTTTATCAAGTTTCATAATAAAAACTGTCAGTATGTGATTTGCAAAATCATTATTTAGTACTGCTTCCCTTGTTGACGGTGTCTGAAAAAGATGCCTCCAGGCACACGGATATCTTCTTTTTTTTTTCTAGAAGTGCTGGCAGAACATTTTGTTTAAACTATCTTGCTGGTGGATGCAAAAGAAGACTTGGAGATATTTACCATTCATGAAATTAGCTTTTCCATTGTAATTGTATGCTCAAACTGTTTACTGGAGTAATCTAGTTTCCTAGTGTGCTTTTTTTCTCAATTTCTTACATAAGGTTCAAGTGCATTAACATTGTAATTTCTATTTTCTGGGGAAAAAAAAAAATAACCAACTTTTTGGATCTAGATTTATCTAAATATTGAAATGCTTATTGGTACATATACCAGTATATACATATACTCCAGTTTCGATTTATAGATAATTTTTGCTTTTAAATGGTACCTTTGTAAGTTTTAGAGGTAATACATTAATTTGCATATTCTGGAGCATGTAATTTTTTTTTTCTAGTTAATTCTTCGTTAATTAAAACTTTTTTAATTCATAGACTTTACCAGTCTTCATAGAAATTAATTCCTCCCTCCCATAATCAAGATAGAACAGAAACAGAGGCTCAATTCAGAATTTCCTCAAAGCTTATGAACACAGCTGAAAGGTTCTAACTCCATTTCCTGACTGGAAAGGTAGAGTATGTATAGTCTGCTGAGGTTTTAGGAGTTAATTCATAGAAATTATGGCTCTTGGGCAAGAAGCAAATAGAAATGTTTAGAGTTCTTAGAATTTCCAGGCACAGTAAAGCCCTCTGTAGGGCCAGGAATTTCCAATATAAGACATATTTAAATTCTTGGTCAAATTTCTACACAAATTTCCTTAACTTTCTAGGATGGTAGTAAGAAGGAGTAATGAGAATGCACAGAAATTGAATCTAGATATGTGCATCACGGTAGACTAACATTTTTTCTTTCCCTTGAAATTCAAATTCTCAAGTTCCTAGAAATCCTTGTTCTGAATCTGCTTTGTTGTATCTCATTCAGCCTGGCTGAACATAAGAAAACCCACCTTAGTCTGCGTGTCCAAATAGAATTGATAGAATTTTTTAGACTTGAGGAAGAGTTAAGCTTTCTTTGTCTAGACTCTGAACTAGATAGCATGAATCTGGTGAATTCGTCTGTATTAGCCATTGAGTAGCATGAAACATGTCATTTCATTTTGAGTTGAGTGTCTAAGGGAATTACATTTCTAGCTTTTGGAAGCTGATATAAGAGAAAATATGTTCAGTCTACATTTTTTTCCATGCACATTTTAGTTTGTGCTAGAACAGTAGATCCTTTACTCTTATGCTTTTGTTTAACTATTTTTTCCCCTTTCACTCTTATTTTTGTTATTTTTATGGAGTTTGGTTCTGGGTTTTATATTGGTTTTATGTCATAGGTTGCTGCAATTCTATCTTGTGGTTAAATGCAAGACCAAGTGCTTTTCACCATTGTCTAAAATAATCTCTTTTTTCAGAATTGGCTACATGGTTTAAAGCAACACTTATTGAAAATATTTTACAGGGTAATGTTTTTTGTTTGTTTGTGTTTGTCATGTCTAGCAATATTTCTATGAATGTATCATTTTTATTTTAATTTGCACTTGGTGACTTGCAGCATCAAGTGCCATCGGCAAGTGATCCATTATTTGTAGGTCTTCAGATCAGAGAGAACTGGGAATAAAAATAATTGTAACTTTTTAATGTGATTTTTGTCTCTAGTCTCAGTAGATTGTGATTAGATAATCTGAAAGAGATGTTTGAAACAAGGCATAAATCTCTTGCTAGAGGAGGAAAGAAAGCTGCTTCTATTCCAACATATTCAGCAACTCGTTTTAGAGATATGAAAAGATTATGATTTTGTGATAAATCTGAGTCCTTAAACCCTGCATAGTAATACTTGAGCAGTTGTTTCCAGGCTTAGAAAAGCAAAACTGGCAAGTAATCCTTGGGCAAAAGACATGGAATGGCCATTTAATGTATATAAACAGTTTAATACATTTCAGTGATTAAATACGGAGTAGCTCTGTGAGTACTGTGTTTTTAAAGAAAGGTTTCTTTTTTTAAAGACGCTGGTTTGCAATGCTTCAGAGTACATTTCACATCTGAGAACTGCCAAAGGAGAGAGAGATGATTAAATGAAGATGCTAGCTCACAGAATGAGGTTCAGATGCAGGAAGTATGAATGAGAGATTGAGCCAAGTTCTGCAGAGCTTTCATGGCCAGGGAGGCTTGTTTGGAAGTGATGCTGGAGGAACTCGGAAGCGATTCAAATGGAACAAAAAAATGCATTGTCAGTAAGTGAATGTAGAATGTCATTCAGGAGAGGAACTGCGTGGGGTTAAAAAAAAAAATCTAAGAACAGAAAAAAAGCAATGGTAGTAACCTGAGCAATTACCTGGTCTTAAATGTGGTCTTTTAGTAGCAGGAACAGAGAAGAGCACACAGGTTTTTAGAATTGCAGGACACAATTTGTTAGAATGGAAGAGAAGAACCAAGTGAGATAAAGACTACAAGAATAGGTAATAGGTTGTCAATAGAAATGGAGAGAGTGGAAATGAATTTAGTGTTAGCTGTGTGCAAGCAAAGTTTGCAGCGGGAGATTCCGCAATGACGAATCGGTGTGTTTAACTATAAGCATCAGGGAGAGGGTGGAATGAAAGTGATCAGTTTTGAGTCTGTGAGACAAGCCGCTTAATGTGAGTGAGAAAAAGTAAGATCTTAAACAAGTATGAGTCAAATTCTGACTGACTTAATGGAAGTTGGAAGGAGAGGAAGAACATGGGCAGAAAACTACCCCAAAGGCAGCTGGGTAAACAATTTAAACCCACATGTGTTATGATGTCTTTGTATTGTGTTGAAAGGGGGGCAAGTTAGAGAAGAGGAGATAAATCAATGTAGAAAAGATCAGCAGAATTGCTTTGTTCAGAGACTGTGTCAGAAAAAGTGGGATATGCTGTCAACAGGTGAAAGGGTGGTTGTTTTTCAGGTATTTGGAAGGTACAAAAGCATTTTGAAGTATTGTTGTGGAGAAGGAACCAAGTGTAGGAGAAAACTAAACACTGGTTTTGAGAGCTTGGTATACTGGAGAGAAAAGACATTGAATCTGGGAACTACTGAAAATGGAGAGACTAGTTATGAGACATTTTTCTAGATGTTTTCCTGATTGCCAGATTCAGCTCACTTAAAAGGAGGAAGACATGAGGAGTACACTACAGTTCTTCTGCAGCTCTTGCAGTGCAGATGACTGATTGAGGAGGGTCACTTGGGAAAGCAGAGTTTATTGGAAAAGTAATGAGTACCTAAACTTCATTGAAAGTCATTGGACTGCATACTAAGGAAGAGCTACAGTTCATCACAGGTATTTCAGTCATGCCAGTTAATACTGAGGTTACAGCTTGTAGCCTAGATTGTCAGTAGTTGGAATTAGTTAGTATTATTCTAACTGTCCAATTAACTGTAGTCAATTTTTCTGCATTGACTCAGCTGGTGAACCAATTTGTCTCTGAAGCCAGTGACTGAAGAGGTAAAGAGTTTCACTATTAGGTGTCTTCTAGACTAGAGTTTTTATCAGTTAACAGCTCAATTAGTATATTCTAAAAACCTGTTGAACTGTTTGAGCTTAACCTTCAACTTGACCACTTTGATACGTGTTACTCCACCCATCTTTGTCAAAGCTAAAATACTAGAATATGTTGGCAAATATGCTCTCATAGCTTTCAATCTTAATAAAGCAGTTTAGATTTTTTTTCAATTACATGTTGAGGAGTGTGGAGAAGCACCACCATTCTCCTGTAGACTCCTTTAGAGAATCATAACACTGCAGATGTAGCAATTTAGTGCATCTTACATTAGACTGAGGATTGTTTTTTTATTATTTAGGGTTTTTTTAAATACCTAGTGTAGTTCAAGAGCAGAGGTATAATCTAGCTTAAATCTTCTGGGGCTCTATTTTTTGGAGAAACAACCTTGATTATTTTGCAAGGAAGTGAGCTCTCTTTGTTCTAGTTTTAGGACTGCGTGCTGTGATTACTGACACACAAATGTAATGGTTGCTTGCGCAGTTTTATAAAAATGTTCTAAGTTCAGATTCCTTAAATAACCCTCGGTTAAGATGTTAGTGCTAAAGTGTTGGCTTGTGAGTAGGAGGTAAATTATATGTTGTAGCATTATATAAAACTGACTCACATGAGTAGGTGAGAATCCCAAGAATATCAGGACACCCACACTAGTGAAAGAAAGATGCGAGCTTCCTCTGTACAACATGTTCCAAAGACTGCATTAACAAAAACAGCTTTAATTTATTTGAGTAGTAACAAAATTTTTCAGTGTTTTAAGAAATGCAGTGCTACTGCTATTGCTTTGACTGTTTGTCTTGGAAAATGCATTTAAAGTGAGGATTTTGTTCTGCAAAAAGTTACCTGTGGTTCTAAGTATTTTTTTTCTGGATAAATAGCTGTTGAAAATTAACGAAGCTGTTAAATTATCCCCACAAGCAAGCAATAGGTGTATTGGATTGCTGTACCCCTTTAGCTTTTAATCCTCCGTGTAAGGAAGCAGAACTGCCTAGTTTAGAGAGGATATTGCAAAAATATGTCTGTAGTTGCAGCCAGCACTAGAGATTTCTTGTATGACTTAGCAGGATTCTGGTTATACAGACCTTAGATATAGGCCAGTGTGGTGTTAATTGGTATTCTTGCAAGAGCAAAATTCAAAATTACATTCTTTGTCTTTGCAAAGGTACCTGGCTGAAGTAGCCATAATTAATAATGAAACTTTTACCTGTATTCTTTGCGTGGTTAATATTGCTAACATTTCAAAAGGGTTGACTGAATGTAACCCGGACATACAGAAATAGAAATTATTTTCACTTAACATTTTTTCCTTTCCTGAAACTCTTTGGTGAAACTGCTTTAGTATTAACCTATCTCTGATGCAGACTATTTTCGTGCAGCTACATGGCATATGCTGCATGAGCTTAGCCTCAGTTTTCCTTCTGCTTCTCCAATCACCACTCTGCATAAAATTTTCAAGATCTGCTTCTCCTTCTGCTTGGCAAAGTTGGTTCCAATCTTCTTGGACATCAAGACCACTAGGAGCAATTTCTGTGCAGTTTTAAGGTTTGAAAAATTATTCTTTCTGTCATTCCAGAGGCAGAACTTTCCTGACCAGTGCTTTCCTGCCCGGGCTGTGGGGTTTCTTTTCACACTGTTTCTTCTAACTTCTGGTTTCTCTCCAAGGTTTGCTGTAGTAAGAATCTGTAAGTGGCACCTTTGCTTGGTGCTTGATACCTTTACAAGACTGTTAACGATAGCGCATACTAACCGCATGAATATCTAGTTCTGGGGTGTTGACTCATCCAGCTTTGTGTGGTCCCTTAAATTATGCGATTCTTTACATTTGGAAGAAAGCTTCAAACACAGTGATGGGGTTTTTGTTATAACCTCGGGTTTCTTCCATGAGTTTTCTTTTGTGTGGGGTTCAACAATACAGTTTTGGACCTATGTGCACCTGAGGTGAACCAACACAGTAGACTTCTTGCTCTCTTCTCTGCATGCATATTCACTTACCAGGATACGTTCTCACACAAAGCTTCCTGTTTTGCTCTTGGTTTTGCATTTTAATGGAAAATATATTTTAAAGTTAATACATCTTGAAATGAGAGGGTTGCTAATCCTGGTGGAGACCAGGCTATGTGGTTCCCTTCTATTTATAAAAGATGCTACTGTGTCCGAACCCACTGCTAGTCCTACAACTGTAAAAGGGTTATGAACAGTAGGAATGTTGTAGCAGCATGTGCAATGTATCCCAATGAGATTCTGATGCTTTTGGTTAGGAAAAAATAGCAGATTTCCTTGATAAATGGACAGAGATTCAAGTCCTAAGCACAGGATTCACTATGAAGGGAAACATTTAAAAATTATATGGGAAATAATCTGGAAGAATTTGCCCTTAACTATGGTGGTTTTGCACAGTTGGACTTTGCTGCTGAGAGTAAGTGTAACTGAGACATCTAAAATGATTTTTTCCTTGCGTTTCTGCAACACTTGACCATGTGGGCTGAGCTTATAACAGGATATGAAACTGCATATCATAGCTCTGATTTGTATTCTTGGATAGAGCTATTATTAGGTGTCATATGAACAGATGGGGTATGAATGATGAAGCTCAGATTGGGTAACTACCAGTTGAGAGGAAATGACTAACTGAACTTAGAGAACAAGAAGTCTGTCTTCTTGTAGTCAAAATATATGAAACAAAATACGTATTTGTCCCTTCAATGTAGCTGAAGTTCTGTTTCTTCTGCTTTGACAGCATGGAACCTTTATGTTCTTGTTGGCAGCTTGTCTGACTGCAGTAATACGGAACATACTAAAGTTTGTTTTAAATAGAGGCTGCGTATTTTTAAGATTATGTAAGCAAAATGTAAAGTGTTGCTTTTTAACAGCTTAATGCAACTCTTAGATATCTTATAAGTTTTGTGTGATCTGGGCTGTAATGATGAGGAAGTTCTTTACATTTCAAATCTATTGTTGCAGTGATAAACTGGAACACGTGATGATTTCCCTGTCAGTATATAAGCTATGTTTCATTGCTCTAGAATCTAATTAAAAAATTTTGGACTTCTGATATTCTATAACTACATTAAGCAGGCATCTTTAAAAATCGTACTTTAAAAACTGTGAAAGCTACAGAGGATGAATGCTCTAAAATGCATTAAGTCATAAAATAATTTCAATAGCCTTAATTTCCACTTACATTAGTTTTATTAATTTCTACCACTATCACAAACTCATTTTGTGTGTCATGTCCAAATTTTTATCAAGTATAAGTATCAATAATGTCAATTAATTGGCATAAATCAGCAATTTTAGAACTGTGGCACTTCAGGAATTTGAGTATGAACAGTGTGGATCAAAGCAGTGATTCATGTTGCTAACTGGATCATAAGAGAGGACTTAACACATTCACATACTGTAAAAACAGGTTTGTGCACCTGGTTTGTATCAATCTGTGCTGTGTGTAGTCAATGTTTAAATTACTTAAATGTATGCGTTGCAAGTTTAGGCATAAAATCCAAACTACTTATGACAAAACTATTTTGTCTTTGGGTGGGAGAAGAGAATGAATACTTACCTAAGCAAAATATCACTATAGATAGGTAACTTTTAAGCACGTGGGTATGTCTGAGGATTCTCTGTTTGTATTGGTGCTGCAGAACCAAGGTAGTTAAAACTGCGATTATCTTTTAAGAGTGGTTATGTTATGGATAAAATTATGGCAGTTACTTTGCACTTCCATTCATTTACCAGCAACAAAATGATGAGTGTCTATAACACTTAAAAGCCAGCAACTTTGTCACTGCTACATAAGCAGTTTCACTTCAGACACAGTAAGTGGAAACTAATTGACATAAAAACAGAAGATACTCTACAGCAGCAAAGATTCTATGAGCACAGTCTGAAAATGAGTGAAAAGGAAAAACAGAACTTCTTGTTCTTCAGCAGATACTCAAGTCATCAAAGTTTAAGTGGCTACAGTTCACTCTACAAAAACAATCTCGTTTTATGGAAGAAACGTCTGTTCCTGTGGTTGACATATTTTAAAGCCTTTTTTATTTAGTTGCTGTTCAGGTTCTTATTGTCAAAGTTATTTGTAAATCACTCTGAATTTCTTCTTTGTAGCTTGTTATCCTAAAGAAAAAAGAACGAGGGTCCAAATATAGTTCACAGATGCCAAAGAACAGTAGAATAGTGAGTTCACACTTTGATTTCTGTGTGTCTGAACTGGCATATTTAGCATTTCTTATTATGTAATTCTACTAAAATATAAGTTGATATGCTAAGAAATACTGTATTTGTCAGCACAAATCGGCAAGGAACATTTGTATTCCTATATTACCACATTTCCTTACTACCAGATGCTACTTGGATGCCATATACTCTCAGTTATTGCTATATTTTTACATTTGCTCTGATATCCTTATATAAAATATACTATATTGTACTCTAATGCTGAAGAAAGTCTTTGCTTTATTCTTGAGAAACCTCTGCTCTGCAGCTCACTGTTATAGTAATACTCATTTTCTGTATTTGTATAAGGAGCAACATTAGGTTGTTGTGCATTCCAATTGATTTCAGGCTTCAAACTGTTTTGAAAAACATGATTAATGTGCTGAAAGCAGTTGGCCTCTGAAAGAATCTGCAAAAAGTAGGCTTGTTTTGTAAACTTCAGTTCAAGCTATTAACAATGAGTATTAAATGGAAAAAAAAATCAGTCTTTGAAGTGAGCAAAGCTGACATTATTTTAAAATTAGAATTGTGTATTAGTTGTCTGCCAACAAATGTCTTTGCCCAGCTGCAAATTGCAGGCATGAGTTGCCACTAAAAATAATTATCTTCCTGCCTTTTTTCCTTTGTAAGTCTGTGCAGACTTGGGGGTTTGTTTTGTTTTATTCCTTTGTTTTCATCGCTTCATACCTAACAACTTGGGAAGGAGTGAGGTTACAAAGCTATTGCAAGTAGATTATTGTTACTTATAAAAAAATAAGTTACATATTTCAAATTCTTTTTTTTTATGTTAGTTGAAAGAAGCAGATGAAATTAGTAGACATTGAAATTTACCCTGGCAGATTGAGTGAGCAAACAGCAGTATACCGTATTCTCAGAATATGACACATTTATCTTGCACATCATGTCTGAAAGTGCCCAGTGCCCTTTTTCTGCTCAGATTATCTATTTGACCACAGAAACGTCCTTTTGGCCCCAGGGCAAGATGTATCGTTATTAATCATGATGACAGCTCTAAGCTGATAGTCCTGCTACAAGCCTTAATCATTAGTGTAAAGTGGCTATTTTTGTGCAGAAAAGAAGACTTCTGCTGTGGTTTGGGGTAGCTACACTGACTTCAGAGTACCTAACACTATAGAAGCAGGTCTCTATTACTTTAAAAGATTTTTTGTATTAAAATACAGAACATTTTATCTTGGTGTGTTAAATTTTATTACAGACATGGAGACCTGGAAGATATTTTCATTTTTTCATGGAAGAAACATTGTGTTTGAGTTACGTGGTGTAGTGGTATATATCTAGTTACGTGGCATATCAGTAGCAGTTTCAGTTTCTTTAGAAGGTGCAGTGGCTGAGAACAGACTGTGAAGAAGAGTTCATCCAGAGTAATTCATCAAGACTAGTTTGTGTCCATGGCTGAAAGCTATGGGGATAATTGAAAAGCACAAGGCAGGTTACTTGAGTTGGGAAAACAAGCAGAGTGGCCTGTGAAGGATATTCCCTTGCAGAGCTTGAAATATTTCGTCATTTCTGAGACTTGGCACCTTTTTTCTGCCAGTAAACATATATAAATCCTCAAGCAAAGTGGTGGACTACATAGAGCTGTCAGTCTATTGCTGTCCCTAGTTCAACCACCAGCACTCACTGCTGTATTTCTCAGTCAGTGGTTTGTCTAAGCCCATGCCCTTTGTGTGGCACAATGATTCTGACTGGTGGGAGTTATTCTTCCAGTTTGCTTTTTATGACAGTTTAGAAAATGACAGAATGCTTGAAAAAACTTCCCAGATTACCTAGTAGCTGGAGAATTCATCTGATTGCCCGTTATTTAACTGGAGCCCAAACAACTATTGCTATTGAATTCTGACATTTCTTACGAAGTTGCAGAAATTCACACTTTTTGCATGTTTCAGATCTTGCCTTGGAATTGCCAGCATTGATTCTGGTTGAAAGAGACTTAGTAAATCTGTATCTTCACACAGTCCAGGGTTGCTACAGGAGAACAGGGAACTTTAAGTCATCATCTTGCTTTAAGACTTAAAGGGAGTAGGTTGTCTCCTACCTCTTCTTATCCTCATAGTTTTTGCTTGGACTTGTGCCTTCCTCTGAATTTGTTAGTGTGTATGAATTTAATATATGTTTTATCTACTAATCACTGGAGGTAGAACAAGCTCTCATAATTCTTCAGATACTGCTTTTGAATTGGATAGACTTGTTCGTTAGGGTTTGGGGGTGTTTGTTTCGTGGGTTTTTTTTTCCAGCTTGGAAAGGTTGTGAAGTAGTGGAGGGAAAAGTTTGTGAAATAGCGTAGAGCTGAGTTTGTAAAGTAGCTGAGGGTACGCATTTGGAAAGGTACCGCATCATCCATTTAATGACTTAACTAAATGTCCATCAAATAATTTCCTTTGTCCTTCATCCAGTCTCAAAGCTTTGATGAAGAAGCTCACATGGGCTAGAAACATTTAAATTCCTAGACCCTACTTGAGTTAAGACATACGTACTAATAACTGAAATAAACTAAATCACTTAGAATACCTATAAGAAATGAATATCAAAGGTGGCATTAATGTTTAGAAATGTAAATACACTGAACAGAATTCATTAGTTTTGAATGGAAACTTGGAGTTATCATTTGCACTAGGAGTATCATTAACTGACTCCAAATGGGAAGAAAATCAAGTTCATTTTCTAATGCTTTAGCTAGTACAATTGGTGGGAGAGAGGGAGCGACTGTTTCTGTTTCAAAACAAGTGTGACAGCTCTGGAAAGCAGCTTTTAAAAATCAGTCTGACATATAATAATCCTTAATCATGAAGCAGCAAAACATCATTCTAAAAGACAAAAAAAAATTGAAGATGCACTTCTTGCCTTGAAAATGGCTCTTAAGATTGCAGTTCATGTAGCACTAGACCAAAGCAGCAATTCAGTTTTACAGTGCAGGTTCTTCAGTAATGCTAACAAATTGAATATCGCTTTTAGAGTAATATGCTTACTTTCAAATTCATACCAAGTTTACTTTTTGCGGTTGGTATCTGTAGGAATGAAATCTTTTTCTGCTTTCATTGGTTCAGTAAATCCGTAACTTATAAAATGATTAGTAAATATTGGTTAACTGTTATATTACTATTAATTTCTGCTTTTTTCCCCCTCTCTTCTGGTTTCTTCTTAGGTGTATGATTGCCGATGAGGTAAGCGATGTTTCTATTCCTCTAACACTATTTTTCTTGTTTGAATGTACTTCATGCAAATGTGACTTTTTTTTGTTTGAGAGATGTGGGCAGAAAGGTTGGTAATGAAAGAAGCCTAATTCCTGTGATATTCAGCAGATAGTCTGAAAATATCTAAGATGGGGGAAAAAAAAGAAACCTGACATAAGCTTAAAAGAATCTTTGAGAAAACTCAGAAGGTTACTTTTAATTGTATTTATAGAATCATATAATCATTTTGGTTGGAAGAAACCTTTAAAATCATTGAGTCCAACTGTTCCCCCAGCATTGCCAGGTCACCACTAAACCATGTCCCTCAGCGCCACATCTACACATCTGTTAAACCCCTCTAGGGATGGGAACTGCCTTTGTGGTGACAAATTATCAGTGATAATAGTATGCAACCGGCTCTTTGGCTTTGTTTCCTTTATCTGGTTCTGTCTTTGCAAAATATTTTGGGCTCTTCTGACTGGAATATGCTCTCTGAGCAGCGACTTCTATTTTTAATTTTTTTCTTTTCTTTTCCCAGATGGGGTTAGGTAAAACAATTCAGGCAATTGCCATTTCCTATTACTATAAAAACGAATGGCCTCTCTTAATTGTGGTGCCTTCATCTCTGAGATACCCTTGGGTTGATGAAATGGAGAAGTGGATTCCAGAACTCTCTCCGGATGATATTAGCATCATTCAGAACAAAACTGATACTGGGTGAGTGAAGTTCTTTATTCTATAGAAAGGCTTGTTCAACCCTACTTGGAGCCAGTTGCCCAGGACTCTGTCCAGTTGCTTTTTTAATATCTCCAAGGATGGAGACACCACAACCTCTCTGGGCAACCTGTTCTAGTGCTCAGTTACCCTCACAATGAAAAAACAAAGTGTTTCCTGTTGTCGAGAGGGAACCTCCAGTGTTTCCATTTGTGTCCATTGCCTCTGGTCCTGTCACTGGACACGACAGAAAGGAGCCTGACTCCATCCTCTTTGCACCCTCTCTTCAGGTAAGACCACCCGTGAGCCTTCTCATCACTAGACTAAACAGTCTCAGCCTTTCCTCACGGGAGAGGTGCTCCAGTCCCTTAATTGTCTTGATGGCCCTTTGTGTACTCTTTCCAGTACATCCATGTCTCTCTTGTACTGGTCACAGCACTCCAAGCGTGGCCTCACCAGCCCTGAGTACAGGGGAAGGATCATCTCCTTCAGCCTGCTGGCTATGCTTTGTCTAAAGCAGCCCAGAATACCATTCACCTTTGCTGCAAAGACGCAGTGCTGGCTCACGTTCAACCTGATGTCCACCAGGACCCCAGGTCCTTTTCTGCTAAGCTGTTTTCCACCTGGGTGGACAGTGCACAGGGTTGTTCCTCCCCAGGTGCAGGAGTGTGCAGTTCTCCTTGTTGAACTTCATGAGGTTCCTGTCAGCCCTCCAGCCTGTCAAGGTTACTCTGGATGGCAGCATGACCCTCTGGTGTATCAGCCGCTCCTCCCAGTTTTGTATTATTATATTGTGGTAGTTACTCATCTCCTTTGAAATTGAGATGTCTGGTTTCTGCAAAGTAGCAAGGGCTTGTCTGCTGAAAATTAGATTACTTCGGTGTGCCTCAAATTGAACATGCACAGTTATTTCTCAACTCTGATGAATTAGCTTGCATTCATTAGCTTCTGTAAAACATTTTGAACACATTTTTTGAAAACCTCTGGTATACATTACAAAATAAGGAAGTAATTACTGCTAGAATTCTATTTAGTGCACTGAGAAAATTTTTAAGTTAGAATAAATATTCTCTAAATAACTGAAAAGGTCATTCTGACTTAGGCTTCCTATCTTTAGACTTAATAGCATTAATTCATCGAAGACTACAAGTCTTGTGTGTTATTAAAATAACTCTCCTATTACACTGGATTACAAGGATATTTTTTAGTCTGCTTTACTGACTTGGTTGATTTCATGGTAATGTCTAGATGTTGTTCTAAAAATTCTGGTTAAGGGAGACTGAGCTTCATGTTGTCTGGTGAGTATCAGAAAATTACTTGACCACCAAGAGATACAGCTGAGACAGTAGCTCGGAATCTTCCTTGTGGTAACCAGAGAAAGCTACCTGAAGATGCATTTTAAAAGCTTAATCAAGGGGTAGTTGCTACTGAAGGTAAAAAATTAAGTTTGTCATAGGAATATGGCATCTAAAATAAGGATCCAATGAGCCTTTTTTTTTTTTAAGCTATTTAGCTAAATGCACACAAACTTAATGCTTGTAGTGCTGAATGCAGAAAGGAGAAATGTGGAATAAGCGAAACAATGGCAGAAGTATATGGCAAACAGAATTCTGTTCATTTTATCTTTTAAGATTTTTAGAAGTAGTAGACCATAACCATTATCACTTACGTTTACTCAACCACAAGGGAAGAGGAAAACTTTGGTTTCTACTTGTTTAACTCCCAGGAGGCTATAAGTGAGGTAGCTGTTGATCTAATTAATATTTTAACATTAAAAAGTGTTTTATGAATTTGCAAGAAGATGCAAATGTAAAAATACAGCTGCCAAACTTGCGTTAACATTTTGTTAAATTCTGCTTCCATATTTTCATCTTTGATTTCTCTCAGTTTAATACTTCGCTTTTCTTCAAAACTTAAACAATATTCAAGCAGTAAATTTCATTGCTGAAGTTCTTCATTTAAACAGGTTAAAATGTAATTAGGTATCAATACAGGTCCTTATAATTTCTAACTAAATTTGAAACTGGATGTTTCTTGAATAAATTGGTTCCACTAAGAAATAATTTTATTTGTAATTTTTTTAAATTCACCCTTCACAAAGGGGTAGGGGAAATTCTTGTTTTCCTGGTTGCTACATTTTCTATATATACAGTAACTGTCGGAGTCTTTAGTGCATTGACCACAGTGCCAGTGCTCTAACCATTGCCTCATCTTCCACATCCAAAAGCATGAATGTGCTTTCTTCCTCTTAAAAACTCAAGGATACTTAGTTGGTTTTTTGATCTGTTGCTGCTGGAGAACAAATAAGTCATGCCAGCAGAGCGGTAGTGTCTGACGGATGGGTAGACCTGCTCTGACTCTCACTCTGCTGACTTATTTGTCTAACAACTTGAAGAGTTCCTGTACTGCCCAAAGGCTCCTGAAGTGCCACAGTGCTCTCTAGTGATTTTAACATCAATTAGTGCCCTGGGCCTATGTATGCCTTTAAATTTATTGTAAGAAGTTCCTTTTCAACTAAACACTGATTTTTTGTTTTGTGCCTTGTTGATTACCTGCTTCCAGTTTTTTGTGTTCCTCATATTCTGTCTGAGCAAAAAAGCTGGATGGACAGCTCTGATACGAATGTCTTTTTCAGGGTGAGGTTCAGCCCAGACTGTGCATTTACAGGACCCAAATACTCACAGACAGTCTAGTTAGTCATCTTAGGCTGCTGCTAAGGGGACTGTACGTGGAGCAGTAGATGGCTTGCGTAGAGACATTATTACTTTAGGTGTTTGGGTGCTGTTTGCTATGCTCCTGATCTGATTTGTGTGTGTAACTTTTTATCCAGAAAGTGGATTTGTCCCATCTTCTGCTCCTTTCCAGGAGTATCAGTTGAAGCAATGCAACCAGATAAATGCAATGTCTCTCTTCTGAAAATAGTTAGCAAATGTGTATGGTTTATACATGTGAGATGCTAGAATGTTTTAAACGCCAAAAGCTGTTTTTATTAGCCTGACAAACCACTAATTAAAAAATCCAATTAGTTTGGTGTAATTCCTTTGGTATATTAATCTTCCTACAATGAAAATTTACTAAGAAAACTTCTGGATTTTCTCTTTTAGGAGAATATCAACCAGCAAAGTAACAATTCTGGGGTATGGCCTGTTAACGTCTGATGCGCAGACTTTAGTAGACACTTTGTACAGGCAGAACTTTAAGGTAGTTGTGGTTGATGAATCACACTATATGAAATCCAGAAATGCCACCCGCAGCAAGATTTTGTTGCCAATTGTGCAGAAAGCTCGTAGAGCTATTCTTCTTACTGGAACTCCAGCTCTAGGAAGACCTGAAGAGGTATTTGATGTATTGTGTTTTATTTTCTTTTTTTTTTTAAGGATGGTATCAATAATAAATTAACATTTTTGTAGTTTTCTTGAATATATATAATGCCATGCATTATTACGTCTGCATTCGGAAGCATAAGAACCTAAAACAATGTCTTTTGGTTGTGTTGATTGCACTGATGTTTTACAAACTTGTCTCAAGCTCATGCACAGGTGACTTGAAAGAGTGTTTCTTATAGGAAATTAATCTCCCATATAACATACTGACTGTTGGGTGAAATAGAAAGTAAAGAGCCTAAGTAGAGAATTGTTTGTTTCTAGTGGGTAGTAGAGTCCTTGGTAGACAATAACTTTTATCAAATCTTCCACTTCATCATCTGATACAGGAAGTCCTTTATTGCTGGTCTTTTGAATTTTCCCTTATATTCTGTGCTTGTTGTGGTTCAGGAAGACAAATTTTCCTTTGAAGGAAGTTGAGCTTGTGGAATTGGGGAGGAGCAGAGAGGAAACCAAAAACCACTTGGATTTTATACTGAACTCAAGAAAACTGTCTTTATCAAATGTAGAAATAAATGGAATATAAGAGATGATTTGTATCCAGAGAACTTGTGTTATATACAAAATACAGATCAAAGATCCTTGTGTAAGTAGAACTTACACAAAGACCTGTTAGTAATTTAATTTGTTCAGAGAGGTTATAACTTGAGAATGATGTCCACTGTATGAAAAAGGGCTTGGTGTATTATGAGCGCTTGCTTAAAACTTCAAAACAAGTATTTATATCTGTGGGTGTGGATACTTATGACTTTTCTGCACATGCACCAAACACATTGCAACCAACCCTGGAAGAAGAACTGGAGTTAGAAAGTGTTATACTTTTATACAGTGCATTGATACCAGACCAGTAAGCAACATTGCTAAAGGTCTTCAAAGGAAATTCAATACAAGCTGTTCTTGATCACAGCAATGGGGTCAAAATTCAGGACCAAATGGAAAACAATATGAGACGTTTTTATAGTAATCCCAAAGTTCTGCCATGGTTTATGAGGCAGAGTCTAAAAAGCACCACATCTCTTTAATCAGTTGTAGAATCTTTCTATGAAGTCTTTAAATGGAACATACATAGAAAATGAAAAGCATTGTTCATTTATATTTGTGTACTTTTATAGCGAATCATTACAGGCAGTTTCTTGTTTGGCCTAGATCTATATCAAAATAGCAGCATTTCACTTGAGCGAATAAATTGATTTTGGTTTGGTTTTCTTGTTTTCTTAATACTGCTTTTCAGTTCTCTAGCTTCTATCTTGAAAGAAGCCAGTGAAGAACAAAATTAGGTGGTAGTAATTTTCTTTTGGAGAGAGGCCACCAGCATGTGATTAGGTAATATGAAGGCTTAAATGGCAGAAGTGATGTGCAAAGGACTGAAGAGGGCAATGCATTAAGGGGAGAGCCTCTTTGTGTCTTTGCTATGCCTTAATAGTGTGTCTTGGAATCTTTTTAATCCAAAACGCTTTGGCAGTAAAACAGCTTGTAAAGTAGGATTCTTTCTGGCTAAGGTTGTCTAAACTGCTATTTACCTCCCGTTATTCAGCCGTGAAGAAAGGTGTGAAATTCCTAGTCTGTATTGACTTGGTCTTTTTTTTTGAAGTAAAACCAAAGAATGTGTAGGGTTTTCACATATTTTAAGAAGCAGACTGTTCATGGAATACCTGCACTGGAATTTGCAGAAGCCTGGGAACCTAACAAATGACAAAAACTGTATTTTTAGGAATAACATCTTCTCATCTGTGTTTTCTTGTTCAGCATAAATCTTTTCCAAGTTGTCAGCACTGTGTTACAGTGTTCCGGGTGCAAAGTCTTTGAGGAGCACACTCCCACAACAGTCCAGTCACAAGACACGTGGACACTCCCATGGAATGTCTTTTGCATGTGTGCCAAGCTTTGTATTTTTTGTGTAATTATTGAATGTAAGCGTGACACAATAATAATAATAATAATGTAATAATTTCTGAAGTCTTACGTTTGCAGGCAATTTGTCACTATTGCTGTTTTTTTCATTCCAGCTTTTCATGCAGATTGAGGCACTGTTTCCAGGAAGGTTTGGAACTTGGAATGAATATGCCAAAAAATACTGCAATGCTCGTGTCAGGTATTACTGTACTTCCTCATTTATTTTCCTGTGAGAGTCTTTGATTTCTTTGTCACGTGAAGGGAGAGAAACAGTAAATAGTACCTCTATTGCTGTATCGTACCATCTTCCTTGAAAAACCAGAGTCAAATATCATCTCCTTCATGAAAGAGGACTGGAGAAAGGATTAAATTGACAGGAGAATTTATTTGAGGACAAAATTGGAAGCTATTAGAGTTTGAAATAATTTTAAGTGCCAGCATTCTGTCAAATAAAATGATTTTTAAATTTACTGTCATTAGTATGAAGTGTAAAGGTTTTACCTTTAGAGCTGGAGTTTCAGCTACAGCTGAAACTTAGGAGTTTCTGACTGTCAGTCTAATGGTCTCATCAGGTAATACTATACATCTCTCTTCATTATAGGATCCAGTCTTTTTGCTATCCCACCATACTTTGGTGGAAAAGAAGTCCAATACTTGTCTCTGTATTTTACAGATTGACTGCATAAAAGTAAAGGTATAAAACTCCCAAAAGCACAGTAGCATGTCTGTAGTTCTCTTTGAGGAGTCGATTATAGGCGTCGTAAGTTCTTGTCCACAACCTTGCCACCAATTCACTACGTAACATTGCTCATTACACCTTTTTTTCACACATTTGCATAACGAATTTTAACCCATTTTTATCCCTTGCACCTTTCCTGAATTTTCATGTGCTTTAAGTTATTAAAGAGGATTCATTTTCCTCTGTCTTGCTTCTCTCAGATTTAGTTTAATCATCGGTTTCTCCAGCTATATTCTGAAATAGAGGGGATGGATAGAAGAAGCTCTGATTTAAAATGCTTAGTTTTACCCATCTGAATCTATGTTACAATCTGGAATGAAAGAAGTTATGAGAAGGGAATAACCTTAAAAAAAGTCTTAGCTAAAAACATTCATATTTACAACTTTGTGTGTATTCAAAACAATAGATTTTGTCAGCTAAATTGGCTAGCATTTAGATTTAATTTTTACAGTAATAATTACGTGGTTTCGTTTTCATATAACTTGGTTTTTCTTCCTCCATCATAGGCACTTTATCAGCATTTAACTTCAAATAACAGGGAAGAGTGCTGTCTAATTTTCAGACAGAGAAATGCTATTTTTTTCCATGGTGTTTTGACTGAATGCATCTGTAATTTTCACACCACAAGTGTGCGTGGGTACAGCATGCTTAGCTAGTCAATCATAGATGATTATCTTATTTTTGGAATACCATAAATGTAATAAAAATCAAGTTCAGGGTTGGCAAGCTTTCAACAAATAACTTTGTTTTCGTGACTTGCCTGAAACAAAACATCCCGTGGTAATAAACTTGATAGGATTTTAAGCAGCACTTTCTGTGAAAATGTTGTGGGGGTTTTTTTCTTAGGTGTTCGTAGACCTAAAGATGAGGTCCAAGAAACTCCTGTGAGGTTTTGCATACCATTTCTTTTATATCCCCAATGCTCAAGCTGGAGGGAGGAGCCCTTTCTAAGGACAGACATATAAATAGACCAAAGAAGGCATACAAGCAATTGCTGTCTTCCATCTGTGTAGCATTCCGAGTATGTTCTGCTAATACTTCACCCGTGTAGAAGTGAGTCCCTTAGCCCCATTCCCGAATGATTGTAGGCAGTCAACTAGAACACTGTTGATAAGCTCAGTAAGGCTTAAAATTCTCTTAAGTTATTTTAAAATAAAAAATTACCAGTAAAACTACAAGCTTGCGACATACTCTGCTGGCCTTGGAAAATGCTACCTGGGCTTTTCTCCAAAGGCAGCAGAATCTGTCACGCTCATTGGCAATGTTGGCAGAGAAAAGCCTCTGTTCCTGTTGCAACGCTTCCTTAAAAACAGGATAGCAAAGAAAGAACAAGGAAGGCTAAGTTAATAAATTGTTTCTCTTTTCAAGGTTTTTAGGGTGCCTTCCAACCCAAACCATCCTGTGATTCTATGATACGGATGCATCTCATGGATGCTAGTGCCTGCGGGCAGCACTATGTGCTGGGAAGTTGAAACAGCTCTGACTTGAGCGTTGGATGGAACCAGACAGTGAGCAGTCAGCTCTCTGGTGTACGTAGGAACACCTAGTGTTGTTAGCCAACGCACCTTCCTGTCTAACCATGTGTTTTAAAATTAAATATGTACTGAAGGTTTCTACTGAATTTGGAAGGGCTAGTTTTTCACCCTCAGTGTTGATTTTTCATTTTCAGGTTTTTTGGTAAAAGAACTCTATGGGACTGTAGAGGAGCTTCAAATTTAGAAGAATTGCATCGACTTTTAAGTAAAATAATGATCAGAAGACTGAAGAATGATGTTGTAACTCAGCTGCCTCCCAAAGTTAGGCAACGTATCCCATTTGACCTCCCACAAGCTGCAGCTAAGGTAAATTTTCACTTCTGCTAAAAGCACAATTGTCAGTAATATCTATGTGTTGCATATGTATGCATGAGTATTATATGTAGTTATAAAGAATGTGAGAATATATAGCAAAGCATCTCTGGTATTTTTAAAATAGAACATGAAGAACATGAATATAGCAAATTTTTGGCATCAGCTAATAATAAAATGTGCTCACGTTGTGGTACGATCTTCTTCCTTTGTCTTCCTTTCCCTTAGATTTTGAATCCTACAGTTACTTTTAGCCAAATTTGATAGAGTTCTTTAAGTAGTCCATTCCTAAGCATTCCATGCTTGAAATGTGCATGTAGAGGTACAACATGCATTGTATCTAATGACTGATCTCTTCTGCCAATTAGAATTTGAATACCACTTTTGCAGAGTGGGAGAAATTAATGAGAAAACTGAATTCAGATGCCACTGAAAGCCACTTTTCTCAAGTCATGAATCTAATCACACGCATGTATAAAGAAACAGCCATTGCCAAGGTAAGCGTGGAAGTCTTTTCTTAATATATTTTTAAAACTCACTGTGTTTTTAACTTAATAACATTAGTTGTATTGGCCTCAATACTAGCTAGGCTTGGTTGGTTGGTTTTATAATTGTGACATGGAGAAACACTCTCTTTTTCCCTGTGTGTTTTATTATTATAATGACCTGAGCTAAGTGTTAAAACGATTACGGATTAGATATCCACCAACCTGGCTGAAACTGCCCACACGTAGTCTCCCAACAGCACTAAATGCGTCTCACAGTTGTAGGGATATCCTGAAGGTGGGTACTTCAGGGACATCCCCGTGTGTCAGCAGCTGTGGACCCTGGGTGGTGCTGATGCAGCCCTTAGGCAGACTCCATTCCAATCCCCTCTAGCTGGTCTCTTTTAGCAAATGGTGCCCCATGTTCTGTATTTCCTCCTATAGCACTGTAAGCTTAAGATGTAAGGAAAAAAGTTAATGACAAAATCCTAGACATGCCTACTTTTTACCCTGCTGTCAGGCTTCGTTACGCTAACCTTTTTTTAGAAAAGACTTAAAAAGAGAAGTGAGAACTGCTGCGGTGGGTATTGCATTAACCATCGATCACTGATAAATTTTATTATTAACTGTCATCATTACTGTAATAGTTTTTATAAAAGATATTGAAAATCTTATTTGACACAAAAGAATTCTATGAATGTTTAAATAGAGCAATATTTTATGATTACGGTATCATGAAAGTATCAAAATTATTCTTTCAGTTTTGATATATGGCTTTACATGGGTGCAAATACAGGAGTTCTGATTAAACAATACCTTGTCTGTTTGAAATATATTTAGGCAGAAATCAGATTTTTTCAAAATATGGCTTAATACATCAGATAATGATGTTGTAACTAAAAAGGGGTTTTATCTGCATCTTAATCTGGAAGAAATGCCATGTAATTATGTGATGCTTTGAGGATAAATGGGATTTTTCCTCTGAAAGAATGAGCTACGTTTCTCAAAGACATAACGTGGTGGTATTATTTAAAAAAAAATTAATTGGAATAATTTTATACTTAACAATGTAGTGTTTGATAAAGTCTTAAATGGATAAGAAAAAGTATGGAAATTTACCTTTTCGTAGTACAAGAAATTGAAAGATTTTGAACATTTTGTATGTCTAACTAATGACACCACACTCTCTTACTCCAGGCAGGAGCAGTAAAGGACTATATCAAAATGATGCTTCAGAATGACACGCTGAAGTTTCTGGTTTTTGCTCATCACTTAAGTATGCTTCAAGCCTGTACAGAGGCAGTTATAGAAAATAAGGTAATGATTTAACAAATGTACATGCAAATTTAACTTCAGACTTTACAGATGCATATGAGCTGTGTTTGAATTCAGCAGAAGTTCCTGTGTGTGCAGGAGTTTGTGGATTTTAAGTATATACAGATCAGCGCCACTGGATTAATCTGGATTGTGTGGTTTTGAAGAACTGTTTTGTGTTTAAGAATAATGTAAACACTCCTGTCTGCTATGATACTTCACTGTTATTGCATCAATGTTGTAGGCAGGTATTTCCCAAGTTTTTCTACTGATGTGCTTCTGTCTCTTTTTTTTTTTTTTTTTTTTTTTTTTTTTTTACAGAACGCTATTGTCTCACCTGAACCTTTTAATTCAATTTAATTCTGTTTGCAAAGAAACCTTCATACTATTTTGATCATGGACCCTCAACCATGGCCAGGGAATACTGGCTGACTTTGCTATTTTATATTTTTATTATTTTGAAAATACTTGGAAATTTAATAAATCCACACTCCACTTCTGCAGAGTATTCCATTTTAAGATACCGTGTTCAATCTGTCTTCTTTTAGTAAACGTGGAATACTAAGGCTATGCTTTTCTAGATAGAGGCTTAGTTGTAAATCAAAGGGCAGAAGAGCTGCACCCCTTTCCCCATGACAGGACAGATATTTTCATATTTTCATTGGGGGACAGAGGATGATTGGGTCCAAAAGAGGACACTGATAATGTCTCTATTATGATACGTTGCAGGTTCGCTACATACGAATAGATGGAAGTGTTCCTTCCGCAGAAAGGATACATCTTGTTAATCAGTTTCAGAAGGATCCGGATACCCGTGTCGCTATTTTGAGTATTCAGGCAGCTGGTCAGGTAGGACAAAAAAGAAAATACGTGAAATAAGAAACGTGAAGAGTATGGGTACTAAAGTCACTGGTGTCTGCAGTGACAGTGACTTACTGAAGGAGGTTTATCTCCGTGCAGTGTGTCTTTTGTAGGCACAGGTAATCTTTTTTTTTGCACTAATCATGTTAAGTGTTTTAAGCCTCTATTGAAATTACAAGAGCAAAATCAAGACAAGAAGCAGCGTATAATTCTTGAATAATTAGTAAAAACTCCACTTCTCTATAAGTACCAGATTAATAAGAAATAAATATTACTGCCATAATGAAAAGCAGTATGGAGTCTTGGCACAATATTGAAGTATTTTTTGAATCTTACTTACCTGTCTGAGGCCCAAGGAAGAAATCAGTGTAATAGGCGCATCTGCTGTCAAGGTGATCCCTCCTATTTCCATATGTCCTGTACAATGTCCTGTACAACCTTTAGCTTTCTTTTACTTCACATAGTCAGTTGTTTGTGTGTGGAGTTTTTTTTCTAAAATGAATCTATTTATTTTGTTTAGGGTTTAACTTTCACTGCTGCTACTCACGTTGTGTTTGCTGAATTATATTGGGATCCAGGCCATATTAAGCAAGCAGAAGACAGAGCACACCGAATTGGCCAGTGCAGTTGTGTGAATATTCACTTCCTCATTGCAAAAGGAACAATGGATACTCTTATGTGGGCAATGTTGAACCGCAAGGTACGTGTGGAATAGAACTGAATAACTGAGAACTTGCAGTGGTTAAGAGAGCACTTTAGTGCATGTGTCAAATTAGGTTCTTGCTTATCTGGAGCACTATAAGACAAACTGATACACCCAGAAGTGCTAATCATTAAAATGTCCATGTCTGATCCAAATTAGTCTTTTCTAGCTTTTTACTCTCCATTAAAGATCCAAAGATAAATAATGTAACTCTTTGCTGAGATGAATGGGGTGATTCACACCTACAGGAGGTTGTTACTTTATCTTCCATCTTTTTACTGATTTTTACTGCTCTGGTTGGTCAATTTACCATTTTAAGGGGTTTTGTACAATAAAAGCAGCTAGAGTTTGTTGGCTTTGTTTTTCTTTAATTGGATGAATGTTGTGCCTTAGTAAACTTCATTTGTGAGAGGCAGAAGCATCTTCAAACAATTCTTCATCATATCCAAGACTACAGTTACCTTCTGTTGCCATTTTCCTCAAGTATTACCCAGTCCTTGTTAGGAGGACTAATTCCAACCTGCTTTCTTTCCTTACTTGGGAGATCTTTGAGAGTTCACAGTACTAAGAAAAATAATTAGGCTGTTTTGCTTTTATGACCATTTTGTAACCTTTAATACCACTCATTAGAGTCCTATTTTGATAACTGAGGTATACTTGTGTTCTGTCAGCTCGTTTTCTGTGTCAACATAGCAAGAACTACCTTTTGAACTCTGGTTGTCAGAATTGTTTGAGATTTTGGACACACAGGGTTTCTTCTCAGGCAAGTGCCAACTTAACAGTTGCTGTTCCTGCATTTGGCTACCCCTGTGTTGTAGAGGTGCAATTGTTTGCATCCATACAGTTAGCGGAGAAACTGATTACCATTTTCGTGGCCAATATATTCCTCTCCTGCTGAAAAGTAATCACAGCTTAAAGAATCTAGGTCCTGCAAACTGTATTTGATATTCAGTTGAGGAATGAAACTCTCTGTTCTAATTCCTTTAGGTACCTCTGAAAAAAATCTGTCAGTCCAGTACCTTAAGAGTCTCCTTAAACATGGCACGGATGGGTCTCAGTAATTCACCAGCAAATCACCGTATGAGAGTTCTGTGGCTAAACTGCTTCTTTCAATTAATTCTGCCTCTGTTTGTTTCCACGTGCCAATCAAAACATGTAAAGACTGTAAGAGATCTACACAATGTGTATATTCTCTTTTAACTTCAATAAATACTGACATTTTGTATACACCTTTTCACAAACTGTCATGTGTTGGGTATGCTACTTATGTTACTCTTGAAGAAGTGGCTGCTGGAAGAGGAATAGTTTTAATCACTTCAGGTATTTTGAATTACTACAGAGTTTCTTAATTTGCAAATGCAGAATTAAGTTTGCAAGGGAAGCAAGTTGAGTGAATGTAGGTAAATAAATTCATTCATTCCTTGGAAACTTTATGCAAGTCTTCTTTGTGCAGGCCAAAGTTACAGGCAGCACCTTGAATGGCAAGAAAGAGAAAATGCTGGCTGAAGAAGGTGATAAGGAGAAATGGGACTTTTTGAGTTTTGCTGAGTCCTGGACCCCAAATGAAAGTCTAGAAGATCCCAAAAATGAACTTCTATTTACACACGTAAGTCTAGAAACTTAGAGTTTTCTGTTTGCTTTCAGTAAGAAAAAATGATAGCCATTGTTCACTTAAGCCGTCTTTGCACTGCAGACTTTGCTAATGGAGAAACACGAAGTAAGTGGGGAAAAAGTAATGTAAATCCACCTTAAACATTAGGTGAAGTTGGGGGAAGTGCTCTGCTGGGTACAAATGTCATTTACAGATGTCTGATGGGTCCTTATGCTATATTTAAGTGACTGACCCACACTCAGAATTGAATAAGACCAAGTGATTTCTGTTTAAATTACAGTTTTATTAGTTGTCCTGAATTTAATGTACTGTTTGTTCTTAAAGGAAGATACCTTTTGTTTCCATCCCCAAACTAAAAACAGCTTCTTGTATTAGAAGATAATATTAATGGAGAAAAAAATCATAATTTTAACAGCTTCTGGTACAACAATTATAAGTGGGGTTTATGTATTTCTTTTCTCTTTCCTAGTTTGAAAAGGAAAGGCAGCATGACATACGGTCCTTCTTTTCCCCAAAATCCTCCACTACGAGGAAACGCAAAATGTTTTTTGGTAATGAATCGTTACATAATGATTCACTATCTTCTGAAGTCACAAAAGAAGCTGATGCAGAGAAGAGCAATGAAAACCTGGATTGCACAATAATAAATGAGGATACAGTTTGTCATGAAAGTGCCTGTGAACATGAAGCTAAAAGAGCAAGAAGTATAAGTGAATCTACTCCAGTCAACTCCAGTAAGAATAAGAAAAAATCTTCGACTGGAAAAAAGCCCTCTTTGTTTTCAGAAAAAAACAGCGAAGTCTTTCCTTGTGGCTTAAATACTTCAAGTGGAAGGACAGCTCTAAATAAAGTTTGGGACTGTAGTGTTTGCACTTACAGTAATAACAAGTTTCTTCCTTACTGTGAAATGTGTAACTGCCCTCAAAGCAGTCATGGTAAGTAACCTGTGCTGCTGCAGAGGAAAATATGCATTTTTTTTGTTTCAGCTGTGATTAGTTTCAGAAAATACAGTATTTTTGAATATATGAATATGCACAAATCCAGGCAAAATATGAAGAATGGTTCACATAAAGTGAACAGATAACCATTAAGTGATCCCTCTTAATTTTGCTTTCCCCAAGGATCTTTTACATTAATTTGAAACAAATGGAAAATTCAGATAAATGTTAACGGGTTATAAATTCAATGAGGAAGAATATGTGCTCAATTTTCTTTGCAGCCTTCCTTTTTCTTGAGGTTTATGGCTATTCTGAATCCAATTAAATGGGAATCTTTTTCTCTACCTGCCAAAGCTAAATGATGTGGTAGAGATGGTCTATTCACTCTGGTGTGTATTTGTGGTCAGAGACATTACCTGGAAAACCTGGCATTTGTTGCTCCAGCAGGTCAGAGTAGTTGTCTTTTATTGGATTTATTTAATCTATCTGGAAACTTAATTAAACATTTTTATAAATCTATCTCCATATTTGCCATTTCAGTTGCAAAGGAAGGAGTAAGTTTCTTTATTTTATTTAAGACTCTACTTGTTCAAGTAAGGACAACTTCTGAATTTCATATGTATAGATCAATGCCTGGAAAACTACTTTGTGTGTTTATGGTATACAGTAACTGTATATATATATATAAAATATAGAATTGCTAACTGCATTATTTCTTGCATATAATTTGACATTAAACTGGATGCATGAAATTGCATAAATGGAAAACTGTATTTCATGTGCTTATTCTCCTAATATTAAAGGTAGCTCTAGTTTCCTAAGTGGTTGAACCTTTAGAGAATAAATTGCAATTTCTTTGTACTGCAATTACATAGTCCTGTCTCCAGATGGGTATCAATTAGGTTCCTGTTCCTACAGGTAGCATAAATAATTGCTTTTCTTGTTTCTTCATCTGTAGGTGAGAGAAACCATGAAGATCCCACTAGCCAGACTGAGGAACATGGGTCAAAGGAAGCCAGAAACAAAGAGGGCGCAACGTGCAGTGCTGAAGGTACAAGAGAAGATTTGGGGAAAACAGTGACCCAGCAATTTGTCGAAAGCAGCACGCAGGAAACATTTGAAATGGAAAATGAAGAAAGTGAGAAAAAGTGTGGAGAAGGTAAAGTGGGTCTCCTATGAAAGAAAGGTTATATCCCATTGTGAAACTGTATTAAGTGCCTCTGGCATGAAAAATAACTTTTAAATAAAAACCTACACATTTGAAAGGTAGACAGCGGTACATACACTAGCACATGACTTTTTTGTTTTAGCCTGGAACGTTTATAGAATTTTGATGATGGAAACATCCAGCCTTCCCATGCAGCTCCTGAAGCAGTACAGAGTTTTTGGCTCACTTCAGAACTATGTCTAACTAGCAGCTGTGAACCTGTACGGTTTTATTGAAACAGACGATAGGTACTTCAGGAGAACCAGAAAAATAAAATACAGAACTATCTTACACAGCTCAAGCAGCAAGCTATTATCTTAAGTTGTTATGGAGTATTATTTTTAGTGTCTGAGTAGACTGAATGAAATCAATGAAGAAAAAACTTTTTAATGTCAATACTTTTTCTTTTTATAGGAGATGTAGATAAATCAGACACGCTTGAAATATACGACGGGCTTATGTTTTGTGCAAGCAGGCACACCGATAGAATTCATGTCTATACAAAGGTAAACCTGAAATATGCGTGGTTATTATCATTTTAAAATTACAAAGTAAAATGTTGTCCTATGAACCATGTAGGTACTTTCATGTGTTATAATTTATATTAAATAGACCAGTGTTAGGTAGTCCATCACTCTAGTTCTTTTTCTCAGTGGAATTTTGTGATAATTCCCTAGGTGTATAACTGCTAACACTTCTCTTAGCTTACAAAATGGGGCTAATACATTAGATGTTCGCTCAGCTCATCTGTTAGAAGTGCAAGTGATAGTTGTTTAAGATTTCTTTTTTTTATTATAGTGTCCTATCACAAAATATTTTAAATAGAAGAACATTAAAATTAAAATAATAACGCCATTGAATCCTGACAGACTAAGTAAATAAGATATTTTAACCACGTTTTCAGAAGGCTAGACTTTGGTGCTGTGTCTAAGTCAGTAACTTCCTGAATAAAACACATCGTCAATCTGCCAGTGGTAGTGGGAGTACAGAAACCAGCAGTTGGTGATTTTCCAGGTTATTTTTCAAGAAGGTTCAGGACTTTTCAGTTCCTTTTTTTAAGGGATAAAGAAGCTCACTGAGAAGATTTCTTCAAAGCTCCTGGATGAGACGGTGTATTCTGGTGCAACTGCAAAGCATCACAAATAGCTGAGAGCAAGTCTTTGAGAAAATACAGTTTTATTAGGCTAATGGACAGAGCTGGGAAAAGGTCAAAAAGAGCGTCCTCTTGTATCTGAAACTTGTCTGATGTACTTAAGATGTACACAGCTTCCTAGCTTCACACATTTCATTCAGAGACAAAGATACACTTAGGATGGTACTTGGGCAACTGTATATTGGTCTGGGTTGGTTTTGGCTTGGATTAGAGTTTCATTATGCCAGACACTGTGCTAAATCTTTCTGCTGAATGATGAGACACCGGGGAATTCTGCTTTGGTTCCTTCTCGCGCATGTCTGCCAAGCATCAGTAAGTTCCTGGGTCATATGTACCCACTTGGACTACTTGTTCCTTAAAAATGGAGGAGCACTTGTTCAGACATTGAAAAAAAAGAGTTAAGTATCATAAACAAAGCTCCAGCTAAGATTCTGATTTTAAATTGTAATGAAGTGACATCCTCCAGTCTACAGTCATTCATTTCCTTTGGAAATTCAGTTAAGAGGATAATAATTTCAGGTTTTTCATTGAAGGCAGTTTGTGTGTCTGAACTATTTGCAAAGAAAAAAATTCAGATATTTTCCAAGTTTAAATTTTCACCCTGTTTACTTTTAGATAGATCAATGTGAATCATGTTTCTTGCATCTGGGGTATTACCATACGTCTGTGGCTTTTTTCTTTTCTTTTTTCCCTAGAAAGACCTTACCATAAGGGACTAAATGTAGAAGGATGGGAAGCTAATTCACTTGAAACAGATACTTTTTTTTACTAGATTTTGCTACATTGCATCTGTAAACAAACCTGTTTGCTTGTCTAGGATGGTGAACCACTGAATCACAATTTCATTCCGTTAGACATACAGCTGGATAACTGGGAGGATTTACCGGAGACATTCCAGGATAAACGAAATCGTTCATTGGTAAGAACAAATTCTACTGGCCCAGTAATACAGTATTTATTACGGAGGGCTTTGACTTTCGTTTTGTTTTGTTTTAACGCAGAACACTTCCGGGCCTGGGGATCTAGGCAGAGTTTCATCTAGCAGATCTTATAAATGTTGATGTGAATATTAATTCTTCAGTCTGTTACTGGGCAATTTGTCATGCCTCCTGCTAACATTTCGGTAGAGGGAATCAACCAGGCATCATCAAATTTCTCATGAATGTTAGTTACTAATCCTATATATAATCAGCAAAATAGGTTTTTAAAGGTTATGAATTAAACAGGTCACATTATGAGCAAGAACGTGGTAGATTGTATGAGAGCTGCTGTTCTGATCTCACTTCTTCCTTTTGTCTTCTAATAATTTCCAAAGCAGTGTAGAGCACAGCTCCACTGAGACATGCAGCCTCAGTTAATTCACTAATAAAGGTCACATTCATAATGGTGTTTGAGGAGAACATTAACACTGTAAACCTGAGTACTTAAGCAAGGAAATACGGAATTTAAATTGGATGTGCAATATTATCTGCTTAATGTACTTTTCTTAACTGTTATCTCCATTTAAAGTGAAATATAATTTGGAAAATCAGGTTCTATTGTGTAGGAACAAGACTGATTCTTTTTGGTAGGTTCTTCAGTGAGGTTGGAACTTAAATTCGTAAGACAGATACCTGACTAATTCAACCAATGGTTTTATGAAGCAGCTAGTGAGTGGGTAACACAAATGTTACCAAAGGATTTTGAAGCTATTTGCTAGGCCGAAAAGACAAGTTAACAATCCCATGTTTACGGGCAGGGGAGGCACTGCCATACGGAACTTCCTGACCCTCAGTCTTCCCCTCTAGATTAGAAGATCCGTATCAGTAAATGCTCCCAGAAAGAATCAAGGAAATACCTGCTTGTTTCTCTTTCCATTACATCCTGCTGTTTCATTGACTTCTTTCTTGCTGCTCCAACTCTGAGGAAGTGAGACTCACTTGTACACTATTACTTTTGCCACGTAAAAATACTCCAAGGAGAAAATCATTCCTACGTCGTAATCTTGAAGTATAGAAGTTTGTTCCGGATAAAGCTGAAGTCACAATTAAGTCCATACTGCACAATGTATTTATTCTTCCCATTAGTCCATGCTCAGACACAGCGTGGTGCTGGCTGCTCTAGGCAGTTGCAGGTCAATGGGGAAGAGAGCGGAAAAACAGTATGGAAAAACCCCCCCCCCAAGTCATTTGTTCAGTTGTCATATTGTTACTCCCATTTATTTTCTGTTGTAGAAATGAGGATGGGACGACATCATTTTTCCCCTAGACACATCCTAAAGCCAACAGCCATGTTATAAATTCTAAATTCCTATGTAGAACAGGTTTTCCCCCCCACCACTTTCTCACTATTCTGTGGTTATAGTTATTGAGGAAATCCATTAACCGTACCTGTCCTGTCAGTTTACAGCTTCAAAGCTTTTTTTAGTGGCTTGCAAGCCTGTAAAAAACCTGTTAAATTCAGTACCAGAAATTAAGTTCCTCTGAGCCTCTTTATTTTGTTATACTTCCAAATTCTAAATGCAAATAAGGAAGGGTGGTCAAAAGTGTGCTACAATCTCCATTTCTGTTCTGAAGTACTTCTTTAAACAGTTCAGGTTTTCCTCAGGATCCTGTGGTAGTGTCAGTTTGAGATCACTGTGAAAGACGAAAGGCAGGTTCAACTGCTCAAAACTTTGTCCTTTGACTGTTTTGATAGTAAAGCGTGTCTCTACTTGCTAGTCAGATCTTTGTGTGCTGCGCTGAAATGCCACAGAAAAAAGGATAGCAGTATTGCCATAAAAACAGATGTATTAAGATAATTCTGGTGATTTTTCATGTCATTAATTGCTAATTTACTATAATAATTTTTATTATGTGTGTTTTTCTGATGCTGCATTATTATAAAAGAATATAATAACGTCAAAACAAGTGCGTCGGTGATTCCGTTAAAATTGTACAAGTTGGAAGACCTTTGTTGAGAGATGGACTAATGCCTAGTTGAATTGAACAGCTCTTCCAGTTCACCTGTAGCGAAGCCTGTCACCCTGATGTTAGGAGCTGCACTCTACAGATAATGCAGTGTTAAACATGTACCAAACGGTTAGAGGAAAGGTCCGTAAACCCAATTATAAACACTGTTCAAATAGCAGGAGTGAATTGTCCGTCTCTGAGAGACCAGCTGCATCAGGAGGATGGCTGCTAGGAGGACAAAACTCTTTTTCCATGTCTGTTTTTCCCATCAGCAAAGTCTCACTGACACAAGTGTTTACCAGAGGCTTTATCAAGAAACCCTTCTCCTGTCGCTACATTAGTTAACAGCCATTTCTGGCCTTATTTTCTCCCTTCTGGATCAACACAGGTAGCAAAGCCATTCCTGTAGTCAATGTCAAAGCTGCCAGAGTTCTTCAGCAGGTGAGGATGGGGGGTTGCAGCTTGTATGAAAAATGACTAGAGGGGACCATCTCCAATCATACCAGCTGTGTTCATCTGGTTTTGAATGTGTCAATTCACAGCACCCTTCCACTGCAATTAAACAGTTCTGTGTAATGCCTGTCAGGCTGCTGACAATACGTTCTCTGCCAGATCCTGAGGTTTGTGAAAGAATGGAGTCACCTAACAGCAATGAAACAGAAGATTGTCAGAAAAAGCGGTCAGATATTTTGCAGTCCTATTCACGCTGCAGAGGAGTTGTCTAAAAAGCAGCCAGTGGCCAGCAGCACAAAAAGGTATGTGGTTTTAAATTTAAATTCCTCTTACTGCTGCAGGAAGTTTGATAGATTCAGAGTAACTTTCAGTGGAACGATGCTGAGACTAAACTGGTCGTTCAATGATCACTTGTCACGTAGTGACAAATGCAGTCAACCGAGCATGGCAGTAAATCTGCTGGAATGGAAGTGTCTGCTTCCCTGACGGGCCCTGCGCCGCATTCAGCAGTTGTTCTGGCTTTGCTGCGCTGCATATTTAATCATCTGGAACTTGCTAGAGATTTTTGAGGAAAACTCCTGATCTCAGGGACTCAGCAGAAAATTACGGTCAAAGAGTCTTGTTGTTTTCCTCACCTGGAAGCAGAAATAAATCATTAGTTGCCACCCATGATATAAGGCTTTATTCATAATTCTCAGCTTACTCCAACTCTTTCTGATACTCATTTTTATTTAAGCAATTTTATTTTCTTGGATGACATTTTTCAAAGCCATTGTTTTCCTTGCTGGGTGTCACTAAAAGGGGCTGGTGTTTAATCCTTCTTAAAATCTGCATTTACCTCTTGCCACCTTCTTTCCCTTTTCTGGTTCACTCTCTTCCCTGACAGACATTTGCAGCTTCAGGATTGTCATTGCTCTCCACAAAACCTCTCTCATGTGTACAGGTTAACTCACCAAGGTGCCTCTGCAAACTGTCTAAAGCCCTTCTATTCCTCGCAGTCCCTGCTGTTAAATTCAGAGGGTCACTCTGTTTTGGCTGTAGATAAGAATTTGAGTAAATAACTAGTTTGTAATTCCAGCAAGATGAGGAGAAGCAGCAGGTAGTAAGTGTTTCTTAACCTGTTGCCTGACTATGTCCTTTCATAAAATGTAGGAAAGATTGACTGTGAACCACGTTGGAACACCTATCCTAACCTACAGTGGCCTTCAAGGTAGCGCGTAGGGTTTGTCATATGTATAATAGAGAGCGAGGTACTTAGGAGAAGTTGTCTGAATAGTGGAGTTTGAAAGAATGATCAGAGCGAAGCCATTTTAAACGTTTTATTTAAGAGCAGTGGTGGTTTGTATGTTTTCACAGTAAAATAGAGAAGGGAGTTCAAATATAACTGGTAGAGCAAGGAGACTTTCAGAGTTTGTAAAGCTTTCTGGATTATCTATCTATCTCGAGCATCAGTGAGACTCCACCTCACTGAAACAAAATGGCTTGCAGATATCCCTGTCAAGCACTATCAAACTGCTTTCCATTTTAATGGTCATCTACAAAACAACTTCTCTGTTTGCTGGTTAGAGCTGGTTTTAGAAAAAGGTATTTTATTTCATTAGGGTGAACTGTGTTTGCCCGAACTTTATTCACTACTCATCTGAGAAATGGGGGATGTTTTAAGAAGATGCGCTGTACCGATCTTGCTGCGGCCAAGAGCGAATGTTCTCCGAGGGAGGTTGTTCCCTTTGTCGTACATTGACAGGATTTTCAATTATTTCAGGTATGTGACCAGGGAGGACGTAGCAGCAGCCTCACTCAGCAAAGCGAGCAGCAGCGGGGGCAGCGTGCGCCTCATCTCCAAAGACAGCAGGGTTTGTCTGAAGAAGGAAAATGCTTCGTTTGAACAATCGGGTCAGTCCACAAAGTAAGTTTATTACTGCAAGGTTCTGGTTACTATAAGGTTCTGTTTTTTAAGGTGGCAGAATTATGTGCCATGAGTGTTTGCCTTGCTGAAGTACAGTGTTTAGCACTACTGCAGGTTTCTTATCTAATGAGCTGTGTTTTATTCTTATAACAATTTAGATTACATCTGTTGTCTGCTCTATCTAGCTGCTAATTAATGGAGTCTGATTAAAATGAAATAAGGAAATAATTACATGATTCAGTTCAGGAAAAAAGATCGTTAGCTCAGACTTGCTTGTAAGGTTAACAGCAAATTTGGGACACCAAATTTTCTTCTATTTTGCCTCAAAATGTAGAAAAATGGAGAAAAGAACATGAAAATTCTAGACAAAAGATGCCCTTTTAAGAAACGTTACTAAACAAGCAGTGTGTCTCTGGGGTGGGAGTAAGCCTTGTTCAGAGCAGGAAACCGTGAAGGTGCGTAGAGAAACCAGGAGGTTTCCTTTTTTACTTCTGTTGAAGAGAGGGCTGGAACATTTTACGTGTACGTGCCTGATAGAAAGAACCATTTCTTTATTAATACAGCATTAGTTCAGCTAATGGTTCAGTGTACATGTCTAAATGTAAGATGTGCAAAAGAAAAATCTGTGATGTCAAGTTTTGTTTAAATGGAAATGTAAACCAAGTAGCTGATTTGCACTGTGGAAGTATCGATCTGAGCAAAATATTTCAACTAAAATTGGGATTTCAGATCATAAAACATATCTAGTGGAAATATACTGTGCATAAAAACACCTACTGAACTGTGTTGCTGAGTCCCTCCTTTATTAACAGCTGTTCTCTGCTAACAGGCTGCTTTCAGAGAACAGGGGAGGCCTGTCAGCTCTTCCCTCAGAGCAGACTGAAGCTGAAGGCTCCTCCCCACCCAAAGGCTACCTGCAAGCCTTGGACAGCCAAGGGAACCCCCTCTGTCTCAGCTGTCAGCAGCCAACAGCGCAGCTGGAGCCGGGCTGCCAGGCCCGTGCCTGGGACACACGATTCTGCTCTCATGCCTGTCAGGAGGACTTCTCCATCCGCTCTAGTCAGAGCTACCTTCGGACTAAAGTGTTTGAAGTTGAACACGGTGTTTGCCAGTTTTGTAATCAAAATGCCCAGGAGCTTTATCTCGGCATCAGAGACGCACCCAAGAGTCAGCGGAAGAAACTGCTGGAGAGTTCTTGGATGTCTGACCTTCCACTTGGGCAGGTACCAGTGCTAGGTTTTAAGTGGTAACAGCTCATCTGTGTGTTCCTGTAGCAGATAGCTCAGAGAAGTCCAAAATGTTCTCACAGGTTGATGATCGCAGGTTAACCTGACAGCAACAACAAAGTAAGAAAAATCCTCCAATGATGTTTTCTAACCCATTGGTCAAAGGCACAGGCATCAGAAAGCAGATCCCACAGGGCTGTGAATATTGCAGCCAGATCTACTGAAGTGCACTTTGTTAACAAACTGTATGGTTGTGAAACCATTTCCGAGGGGATGTAGTCCAGCAGTACTGGGTTATTCCAACTTTGCAAAATACTTGGTTGGAGCTTAACGACAGCCAATTGTCACAGCCCCTCTGAGAATCACCTCAAAATGCATTACAAACTACCGCCATTCTTTCATGGCTGTGATTGATTGTTTCTTCACTGTCTTGAAGCCAATGGAGCAGGGAAGGACAACACTGCTACGTAAAGTGGAGTTTTTCAATCAGAAACTAAAATATTATTTTCTGCTGCAAAATTGAAACTCTGCTTCAGAGGCTACTGGTTCAAAATTGTTCACATAAAATCTGCAGACCCCATTGAAATGTGTGAAAGAAAAAGTAATTTACTGTCATTTGTGGTATGCAAGAGGTCAGCTGTTTAAAGCTTGCACTTTGTAAAATAAGGTGGTGCACAGCTAAAAGACTGCAAGGAGAAGTCTTTGTTTCTTAAAACCTGCTACGCGAACAGAACCTCGTGTTGTGTTTGTTACCGTCTGAAAGGTGACACAGGGCTTTATCCCCTAAGGTTTTCTCAACGCTCCTCATTACAATTCCTGCTGTCTTGATCAAAACTGAAATGACAAACACTGAGTTACAGTCCACTTCTTTAAGCTGTCATGCGTTCTGACTTGTGTATATTTGATTTCAGTATCAGCACTTGATGATGAAAGTGGCACTGAGGCTCACGTATTGCACCAGTTGAGAAAACTGAACCTTGCATCCTGTCTCTCCCTGACCCACTGCGATGCGCTTCAGCACGCGCTGCAGGCTCGGTGACAATACACCAGCTAAAATGACAGTTGTTTGTTTGTCCAGTGGGAGTAACAAAAAATGCTGAGGCTGCTTTCTTTCTCATGATAAAAACTATAAATAGCTACTTCCCTGAATTCTTTTCTTGTTCTTAGGGTAGAATATACATGCAGCTAAGGCGGCACATCTAATGCTTCCAATGTCTTGTCCTTTGTTCACTGCAGTTGAATGAAATGATAACAAACCCGACAGAAGGCCAGTTCTGGCAGGTGGACCACATCAAGCCCGTTTACAGCGGAGGAGGACAGTGCTCCCTGGAAAACCTTCAGACTCTGTGTACGGTCTGCCACCGAGAGGTCAGTACTGTGGGGCCAGAGATCCTCACCCTCACACAAAGTGCTGGGGGCCTGTGCACCAGGGTGGTATTTCCTAATCACACAAGTATTTTGGGCACAGGGACCCCTGGAGGTAACATATCCTGGCCCTGGGCTCAGAGCAGTTGCTCACCACCACTCTGTGCAGTGTGGCACTGTCTCACCCTGTGTCCCACGGGGATGCCCCAGGCAAGCAGGGATGTGCCTCAGGGCAGGGCCTGGTTCCCACCCGTCCCACCCCTCCTTGCAGCAGCAGACGACTGTCCTTGGGTGCCTCCTCAGCCCTGTTGTCTCCAGCTGACGAACCTCTGTGCTCCCAGCCTCTCCATCCCATACCATGACAGAGGAAAGGTGGCATTAAACTGTTACAACAGTTTCCTTGGGATTTGGGAAGATGGCACCTTAATAAACATCTGCATTTTATGACATTGTCTACTGCAGAGTTAGACCGACGTTTAAGGGTGGGCCTGTGCTTCCCCCTGAGCATGCTGTGCCCAGTAACAATCGTTACTGAACAGACCCCTCTGTCTCATTATTTGCAGAGAACTGCAAAACAGGCCAAGGAAAGAAGCCAGATGAAGAGACGCTCTTTAGCTACCAAGTATGGCTGTGATATCACCAAATTTTTTGTGAAGATGTAAAATGCAAAATACATTTAGATACATCGTAACTCTGAAACAGTGCAGTTAGTTACAGTCTTCTTCATGCACCCATTAAAAAGAAGTCTGTAGTTCCTTGGTAGAGGGAGGAAAATACAGAATTAAACCCAAGAAATCATTTATAAAGCTGATTGTCAGAGGGCCCCGGGTGTGTCTATCCAAGGTACCTGATCATGGTTATATTTTGATGACCTGTGGTTTAGAGCTGCAGGTCTGGGTGTAACCCTACTGCCCTTTGGAAGCGTTACTGTTTTCCTGCAATAGTGGAGTTACAGCTGCAAGAATTCAATGAAGTTCTGTTCAAACTTCTGTTAGTCTTACAGCATCCAGTTGTACTGGGGACATTATGGCCCAAGAAGATACCTTAGTTTAAATCCTTTTCTTTGTTCACACACCAAGATGGCGGGAGAAAACACAGGCTCTCACACCTGTTAGGACAAAAATAGCACGAGTGAGTGATTTGTCTCTTCTAAAACTGTCTTACACACTTCTGATTGGCCATGAAAGCCCTGCTGCTGGCACTGACGTACAGGAATTGTGTGTGTAGAATTAATGTCTATTTGAAACCTGTTTTTACTTAAACCAGCCTGTATTAAAGATTTATTCAAGATAAGGAACAACAGACAGCACCAATGATTTCAGCACAGGAAGCTTTTGGGAAATGCTACAGTCATTCTCCTAAACAAGACTGCAGAGAGATGCTGCTTATTCTGGACTGGTTATGTGGCTTTTCTTTATGGTTACTTCAAATAAATACATTTCTGGTTTTCTTGGTGATTTTTTTTTTTTTTTTTTAATACTCTGTCTCTTCCCCCCCCCCTCAAATGCTGTAAAGCAGTTGTAAGTTCATAAAGCACATCCCTACACACCTTTTTTTGAAAGTACGTGACTGTAATTTCATGTAAATCTAGTTAAAATAAGCTGAGATGCTTTCTGGGTTATCCCTATGAGAAAAATTCTTAAAGTAGGAAACTTCAAGCACAGGAATCAAGGATTATCAGAGAAGAAGCTTAAGTTAAAGATTACTTATTCAGTAATTAGCCCAGTGCACTTTCTTTTAAAGAAGCCAGAGAGTTAAACAACAGCTAAATTGGTCCCTGTGTTCTCATCCCTTTCACCAGAGCAAAACACAAACAGCCTGGAAAAGAAATTCTGTGACAAGACTTTCTCTGAAGAAAAGCAGCTCTTCTTTATCCTGAAAAATGTATTTCTACTTGACACAGGTTGATCTGAGGGTAACACCTGAGACAGAACTGAACTTTGTATTTTGTGCAGTCACCACCAAGGCTGTTCCTAGATCAAATTACACAAGGATGGCACCTAAAAAGGGTTTTGACAAAACCATCGCTGGTACCCAAAGAAGTCTGAGAGCAAAGAATACGTTCAGATTTATTGAGTAATGTCAACAATAGTGTAGCTGTTTGTACATTTCATTGTGTAAAGTAACACTGATCTTCTGCTGATTCTCTTTAACACACATGATGATCACTGTAAAGCAACATTGGCACATACACGTCATGGTGGCTGTGGGATACCCGCTGGGGTTAGTCTGCAGCAAGGGATGGATTGTTTCCTCAGGTCAGACCAGACAGTTTGGATTCAAACTGTCTCTCTACATACCAGCAAGCTGCCTGCAGTAGAACGCCTCTGTTCTGTCACACACAGCTTTGGCCCCTGCAAGCAGGGAAGGAGAGAAAGTACCCCAAACGGTCCGTGATCCACTAGGGCTATCAGGTATACTGTGCCAGTACAGCCCCTAATATATTTATTTCTGTTGGGAGAAGCATCCAAGACAAGATCGTTTTGGACAACTGCAATGCTGGGAGAGTTCAGCATGAACTAGTGTGTACTGTATACTTCAAATAAAAATAACAGTATTTTAGAAGTATTTGTAACTTAACTTAGTGATTAACAAAAAAATATTGGACTCAACATTTATGATTATCAATAAAATCAAATTACTTTGTGTCTCCACATCAATTTAAGTAGACCAATGTCACTTGATAAAGTCTGATTAAGAGCTGTAGAGCAGCCCATTCTGCATGAATCCCAACATGATGTATTTGCATATAGCTTGTCCATGTCCATTATTAAACAAGCTAATGCAAAAAAAAAAAAAAAAAAGAAACATACACTGCCTTTGGACAGAGAGGAGATTGCTAAACTGCCTTCCCAAAGAGCCGACAAAGTACTTGTGAAGCCATTCCAAACCTCCTCGGCTGCCAGTCCTGCTCTGTCCTTGGGAGCGTGCCACACCATCACTAGCGACCGTGTGTTGTCTCCTCGCCCACGCCAATCAGTCTGTAAGGTGAACCTTCCCGAAGGAAAATGAACAGCAATGCCACTTGTGAAGACGCACAAGATAACGCAGCTGGTTACATCAGAAGAATGTTGTATCTGCTGAAAAGGCACCTGCCAGTCGAAAATCTTCCTTTGTCAGCACGCTGTACATGCGCTGGGGCAGTGGCTTGGAGTAAGGAGCGGGGCGGGGGACAGTTGTGCGCAAAATCACTTCACGACCTGTGGGTGGTGGGAAATCTGAAACAGCCCCCGTGTTGGGTCTTCGCTCCTCTGGTGAACCCGATCTCCTTGATTCTTCATCAAGTGGAGGCACTGCAGAAACCTTCAATAAGAGCAGAGGTATAACTACAGGGCCAGCTGTTTCTTAACACTGGGATTGAGAAAATACATCTTTAGAGGAACAGAAGAAGATTAGAAATGGTAACCAAAAGGCTTTATGTGAACACAGAACAAGACACTAATGGGATGTCAGGAAATAAACCGCATACAGTCAAATAGAAGAACCTTCACGCATGGATGGTGAAACTCAGCCTAGATTAAGCTCCTGATTTTTCGGCGGTGCGAAGCAAGGGTTTTGACTAAACAAAACACCCCTTCTCAAGCAGGCCTCTCTCCTCAGCTCTGTGGCTACACAAGGCCAAGCCTGCCTCCTTTTAAAAATAACCAGCACTACTGCTGGAGTCTTGACAAATAGTCACCTGCCTTTTCAAACTCAAAACACCACTTCGATACGTACTTTCACGACCAGAGGGGGCCTTGCTGAAATGACACTGCAGAGCAAGTGAGACGCTGTGCAATCTCCATCAATGCTCACTGCCTCAGAGCCAGCAAGCAGCAGCACTGCAGTCTGAATTCTGGAAGAAGGGCTGGCGTGCTCCAATGAGCCCCGCAAACATGCCTCATTACATATACATACACACCCCAATACCCCATGGGGTCCTAATTTAAGTGTACACAGCTCAAGCGTATCAGTGTCACTGAGGCGTAGCAGAACCCACTGGACAACCCTTGTGGCCCCTCTTGGCTGCTGCACTGCCCATCTGCTCCCACCTCTCTCCCCTCCACATGCCCCAGGAGCAGGGATTGGGGACCACTCAGCTCTGCCACCTGGGCCATGGGAGAAGTCCCTGGGGACAGGCACCACTTGGTCCCACAAGAACAATTCTAGGAAATCAACAGAGAAGATGGTCCCTGTGCTACACTTCATGCAGCTACCCCAGTTCTTCCCCCAACCTCTCTGTATCTCTGTCCCAAAAGTGCAGTAGTTCCAGTAAGTTCTGGTACCTAGATGGTGACATTCAGGTACTGTCTATCTCTACCTGACCCCCCAGAACATCTGGCTGTTCAAACAACAAAACACAGTGACAGCAACACAGAAGAATATAAAGGCAAGGCCACATATTTCAGCATCAGAAAATGTTAATATTCACTTCATGGAATGTTGTTTGGTTTGGGGTTTTTTTGGTTGGTTGGTTTGGTTGTCTTTTTAAGATTTCTCTATCTTTTTCACTACCTCTTAGGCTCTAAAGTTTGTGAACGAGGAAAAACCAAACGCAAAAGTATTTTTATACTTAATATGTGAACAACGGTACAAACTAAATCAGGCTGCCATACTATATCTACCAAAAGGTTCAACTCTATGGAGCTAGGGAAGATGAGTGGGAAACGAGGGACAAAGTTGGTTACCTCATCAGAAGATTCAGTCAGCTTGGAAAGGGATGAGAAAAGAACCAGTGATGAAAGACAGAAACAAAGGCAAGTCAGAGGTGACTTACAAGAGGTTAGAAGGAGATCACAGGTTTAAGAGACATCATGCACTCTACTTCCAAAAACATGCATTTGCTATCATGATTCTCCTCAGAAAACTTGAAAATACACCACCACATTTTACACAACTCACAGAGAGGAGTCCAGGATCAAAACCTAATGAACAAGGAAGTCATTCAACTTCTGTTTAACAAATGGCTCTCTACTGAAACAATTAATGGTAGATTCAACATCAGGGTTTTTTGTAGCAAGTTCACTCCTGTCCCACTAAGAAGTCTTAATTAACAGTGACCAGTGACTAGTGGGAAGTACCTGTAACCTGGCTTTAGTGACTGGCGTTTCAAAAGAAACAAAAGCCTAGAAATTTACACACATCTTTATCGAACTTCAATGCTAGAAACTCTTACTCAGCTTTAAAAACACAATGCCTCGATATTAAGAAGGCAAGTGCAGATGCTTGCACACAGGCACAACCTTGGGCTTTACAGGGAAGTTTGTAAGGCTGGTTGATGTGTCAAGATTTTCCCTAGACTGGAAGGGTAAGTGTTCTGATTTCATTTCTCAGTCTGTTTGCAGAATGGTCCTTTCTATGCTGAGTTGCAAAATACAGATTATTATAAAAGCATCCATACCTTAAAAGCGTGTAGTACCCAGTGACAGCATTTTTACAGCAATGATTTCCAAATGGGAGTTCAGGGTCTAAGATGTCTGTGATACTGTGCTACTACCTTGATACTACCACTGTAGTTAAATTTTAAGTTACGTAATTTGATGCGACGAACAGGTGTAACTCAGACAGAAACTAAGACCGACTGCACTCCAAGAAGTTTGGAAATAATACCTTGAGGGTAATTATTACAAAGACTGCTTAAGAGAAGAAGGGAATGTTTACACCAATATAGGCTGGGGAAGGATTTCCAGAACACAGATGTAACACTGGCAATAAGTAAACTGAATGTAGAGTTGTACTGGGAAAGAACGGAAACTCTTCCTAAGCACGATGATTTCCACAGAAGAAATTCCAAGTATTCCAAGTATAAGCCTCAGTCTAAAAAGTTACTCCTAAAATAGTTAATATTGCAATGTGTTTCCCAACCTGAAATGATCCATACACTTTACTATTCTTGCTGTGGTGTTGCATATATTGTGTAACTTGAATGAAGCAGAAATTTGTGCCATAATAGCGTTACTGATGTTACCATCTGACACCTCTATCTACCCAGGCTTTAACTGTTTCTCGTCCCAGGTCACCTACCCTTCTTTTACCTTGCAAGGTTCTGTTATTGCCAAAATCATGTTGAACATCACAAAAAACCCTCAAGCACGTTTAGGACAACACATGCATACACACAGACAAAATCAGCTGGCATCATATGGTAAGTCATACTGCTTACGTTGGAAGTGTCTGCAGAGCGATCAAGAGCTCTCTCTTACCCTCTGAGCGTTCACAAACAGCTTGTGAATAATGCTACCAGCGGGTCCTCTTCCTGCACCAATTACTGACACTTCGGGCTGCTCCAGGAGACAGTTTACGAATCTGGTGGTACAAATGATTGAAAAGGAAGGAGGAATGTTTAATTCTCAGCTGTACTCAGTTTGGTAATGTAAACCGACAACCGTTTCCTGTGAGGAGTTCTCCACCCCGCATCATTTGCACAGAGGAAGAACTGGCAGACAGTCTCAGGAGTTTTCTCTTCTAGAAGTTTAAGGGAAAAAAGCCTATTTCTCAGCACCCCACTGAAACCTTTTCATCCCTTTATTCCTTTTCCTATACTTTAAAGACTAACACCCCCCCTTAGCCTTCAGTTGTTCCCTCCCACCTTGTCACTCTTTCCTTCATGCTAATATGACCAGCTGCTGTTTCTCCAATAACAAAAGCGGAACACAGCAGCCTCCCAGTAAGGTCAGGGAAGGCAGCATTATACAGCTGTTTGTGTTGCACTTCAGCAGCAGGGCCAATCAACACCTAGGTTGCAATTCAGCCTCTGAAAGGACCTACTGCTCTCCATTAACTATAAATGGAACCCAGGATCCTTACGCAGATGTGTAAATTCAACAGGAAAAGCCTTCATGGTGTCAGCCATACAGAAGAAGTAATAACGTGACAATTTTTTTGAGCAGAAAAGTGCTGCTTTGGTCAGACATCAGTCCTCTGAACTCCCAACATGTACTACAAGAACATCATCTCAAGCAGTAAGAAAATAATCTGCCAGCGGTTAGTGAGGCAATGAAACATGGCTCATTGCTTTTCATTCACATGGTTCCTCAGTAACATGTGTCCAACTGGTAAGGATGCTAACATAAGAAAATGTCACTTTGGTGGGCATATTTCATTCCATATTAGTTATAGAAAATAGGAAATTCCTAGTCCGATTTAACTCTATTGCAACAAAGTTCAACAAATATACCTTTTACACACTGTCATGGATAAACCAAGATTCCCTTAAAACAATCTGTATCTCATGTTTTCCAAGAGACAGTTACTTTAAGGGGCATTTAGGGTGCCTACATATAACATTTCTAGGTAGACTATGGACAGGGACACCGATTGTTTATAGCTACCAAATACGATTCCTTTGTATTTCCATATTATCACCACTTCCATCTGTTCTAAATTTTGAAACTATAAAAAGCAGGCATCAGAGGAAAAAGAAAACAACTCACAGGAAAAAAAAGAAAAAATCATCAGTCACCTTTGTAGATCCTCCTTCTCCTCCTCAGTTTCACATTTCTCTACCCCAAATTTTGCTTTCAGAGACCTGGCCCTGGCGATGATAGCTTCCACACTCATAATTTGAGCAATGATTTCCTGCAGAAGTTCAATAAAAGCAACACTTAGGAAGCTGCTCTTTCAGCACTCCCATAAACAGTGTAAAAGTCTGGGTTTTCAGCCCCAGTCAGTACAAAAGCCTTACTTCCAACTTCTTGTCCTCTGGGTTGGGGAACCGTAGAACTTTACTGGAATGGGATATTATCTGCTTAATAATCTTCTTAACTGAAGATATATCTTCTAGTGCTTCTATTAGGAGGAAAAGAAATGAAGAAGTTGTAATTATTCCATCAGTGCTCACCCTAAAATATCTTAATAATTTATTAAACATTATTTACCTTCTTCCTTTACCTTGAGAACAGCTGCATGGATGATACAGGGCAAGAGGTGCCTTGCAAGGTCAGCTGGTTTCTGAACTGCCAGGTAATGAAGCACCTATAACATTAGAAAATTTAATATATTAGCAATCAAAACTACTTCCCAAAGATAAGGTTAACTACAGAAGATGAGCACCTACACTGAAGAATTCAGAAGGGAGCACCGCTCTACGACAGGACTCAAGAGGTAGTTTTACTTGAATCCCCAGTGACTGCTTAGTCCCAACAGGTTAGAATGAAATTAAATGGTTGGACTTTATGACCTTAAAGGTCTTTTCCAACCTAAACAACTCTATGATTCTAAAGATAATTATGTTTCAGGAACACTTCAGTTTCCTAACACATACATGCAGATAAAATCTGGTTTATTTACTAATAATTCAAAGAAGTACCTCAGTAATACAGCTTGTGAAGTTACATTCCACACACTAATTATTTTAGATACTTCAAACACACTGTTGTAGGGGAGCAAGAATTTCTGATTAACCCTAAACCATATGCAAAACATTTTAATAACTCCAAGAATATAGTGCAACGATGTGTTAATGTTTAAATCTTGCAGGAGGGAAAAAAGGGCTGCTATAAGCATTACAGATCAGACTACCACTAGCCACTGAGGTTTTTACCTTCTCTGCCTCTCTCGTGTCATCGAAGAGTCTCTTCTGCCTCCGGGCTGGGACTGGTTTTGCTGTCTCCCAGGCCTCCACCCACATGTTACTAGGAATTTTCATTCGGGCGCTCAGCTCGCCCTTAATTACTATATTCCCCTTTTCATCAACCACTTCCTCTTCGATGTAATCCCGAGGGGAATACCACCTCACAAAATCCTCCAGACAACAGCCAGGGTTAGCGGCCTGGAACAAAGAGGAGATAAAATTTGTGCCTGAAAAATCGTATGAAAACATAACTGGGTAGGAAGGCAATACAGTTTAGTGGGTAGAGCAAAGGCTACGAGTAAAAATCCAGGGAATTCTGTTCACAGACAGCAAGCTGTACACTCAGAAAGAGACCTGGGATGGTGAGGTGGATTAAGTAAGTATAAACCAATACAATGATGGGGAACAAAACCACACCACCAACAAAAGCAAAGAAACCACCTTCTTATCCTCCCAAAGCAGTACCTTCATCAGTTATTGTGGGCATGCTCAAAATTATACGGTTAAGTCAAGCTTCTAGTTGGTACCTGATAACATGCAATAAATATGAATTTTCACTAATTGTTTTATGTATAAGCTTATACCATAAAAGACTTAGACGAAAACCAGCCCAAGCCTAAAAGAATCACTGGGCCACATAAAAATGCTTTCAGCACTGACTTTCCATCTTTTAACACTCCAGTAACAAAATTCACCTTTTCTTCTTCCTTTAAACAGAAACTAAAAAAAACCTCCCCTGAACAAAACCAACTTCATTTTTCATAGATGCAAGGTCAACACATACAAATACATGCATAAATCTAGAACATAAAAGGAAACCCAGCTTTCTCACCGATCAAAAGCTCACTTCCACTTCATACAGTTCTATATCTTTAGAGTTCACTTGCACCAAAAAATAAAACTCTTACAAGTTTATTATGACACAAGTCACTGCTAATAAAGTGATATTGGTATGTTATAAACACTCCTACTCTACAGTACATCTGTATACTTTTACTACAAAGCAACATTAAAACAATTAAACAAACTATATATAGCCATTTCCTGACAGAATCTCCATTCTTTCAGAGTTTTGAGATCCTTTGATGACAGCAGTGTATGTGCACTTAGCTCCCCCTGCAGAGCTCAGAAAAGACATGGAACAAATTACTCAAAACCACAGCTAGCCCAGTCCCAGTTTGATGAACAGCTGTATAGGACTTCTAAATAGTGATAACTACTGAAGAACAAAACATCTTCAACTATACAAAATATTATGTTCATCTCTCCAAAGGCCAACACAGAACAGTGAATGTGTTAACAGATTTCTTTTTCTTTACACAAGCAAGAACAGTCTACCTGAGAAGAAAGCAGTCTCACAGAATTCTTCAGGTAGTACTACCTTAAAAGACTCCATATCCGAGAGCAGGCAGGCACTCTGCATACGCGCCCGAAGATGAGCACCTTCTGCTGATGTCCCTAGTTTTGCCAGTACCTCAGATTGTTCTTCCAGCAAATCTTCAGTCATGGGTGCTGGTTCCTGCAACATGGAAAAAGGCAAGACTTACCCCTTATTAAGGAAGGAGGATTCGAAAGCTCCCTGTCATCACAAGTTCACTCTACTTTATTTGTACTCAAAGGAAATAATCATAATTTTCTACTGATTAAACTGTTTAGCCTAAAGCTGTGCATCTGAAGAAGTCACTAACCAAAAAGAAAACAACCTGAGAATGAAGTAACAGTGTCAGGATATATCATTAAAATGCCAAAGTCCAGATTAAGTCCAGGAAGCGTCTGACTGATATTATTTTGTTGAGATAGTTGAAAATCAACCTAAAGCAATGTAGAATTTCTGCCACTGATACTGTACATAATCAATTGACATTTTGCCTGTCCACACTCTGCTCACACCTTCTACCCACGCAAAGCAACATTCATTAAAAATAACTTCTCTCAAGTGAATGAAAAAGACTGTATTCTTCATGCATGGCTGATGTCAAACTACTTCCTGACACTGCTGCTTCCTATTTCACCTCCAGTCACTCTGCAAGAAAGTCTGTGTCAGGTAGCATTTCTAATTGTTGGATGATAAACCTGCTTTAGATAATGGTACCGAAACCTGACGACTGTGGTCTTCTAGACATGAGTTGACAATTTTTTTTTTTCTTTTTTCTCTTAAAAGTAGCAGCAAAACTGATCCAGTACTCTGGTCAGTCAGCTAGAAATCTTCATGGTGGAAGGACCACGGCAGTTCCTACTTTATAGGAAAGAAGGTGAGGAGGGGATGGAAGATCCCTCAAGAGCTGGAAATAAAACACAAATTTAAGGTAGGCAAGACAGCTTAATTCTTGCTTTAAAAAAATTGTTCTGAGTGAAATTTGGTAAGGAGACCCATTCTCAAATAAAACAAAGAGCACAGGAGATTTCAGTTTAGCCTTATCAAGTTTTAAAAAAGGAAAACAAGCACTTAGGCCAAAAAGACTTAGCAATTTTAACAACAGGTAAGGCTATAACCTGCAGACTACAAACAATTCCACAATCCTAGGTATGAGCCATACTGTATGCATCGTATTGTCTGTCTGCCTCAGCTCTTGCTACCTAACCTGTGTTATTGGAACATAGAGAGGCTCTCCTGGATGCAGCAGCGTCAGCTTTCCGTGTGGATGCAGACGACCCTCTGGTTTTAAGTTGCCTTCTTTTATTCCTTTCTTTCCATTTTCCTGCCCATTTCCTTTAAGATCTTCAGTGTCACTTAGACATTCAAAAAACTCCTCTTCACTGTCACTCCACGATTCCCAAGACTTGCCAACTTCTTTCTCCTTATCAGGGTTATCTCCAGAGTAGTCTGCTCCTTTTCCAGCATCACCAGAAGCACCACCTGGTGAACGATCAGACACGCTCCCCCTCTTCCCCTCATCTCTTGCCTTCTTTCTTTCTATGCAACAATTTAACATCTAACAAGCAAAAGGAAAAAAAAAATATTAACAATTACTGCTCTTACGGAAACAATGTCACAGAAAAACTCAGAGAGTCACCAAAAATCTCTTGTAATTCTAAAAGATATTCCCAAGTAATGAAGTCCAGACCAAATAATACAAACATAACTAAATCTATAACAACAATATATTTAGCTAAGAATTGCTATAATTTTGACAGTTTTCATAGGAGAAAATAATTCTTAAATTTGGGATATTTACCTGAAGTTTCTGATGCAGTAAACAGCATCTCAGATCTGGAGGGCCATTAGCTAAACTAACAAAAGGTAAAAGGGAAACCATTATCAATTCTAAAGTTGACTTTCACACACATGAGGTCTTAAATCATATGAAACCCAAAAGAGGGGCAAATATCCACATTAAACCCACCCCCATCATTTCAACTATGCAGCTCTTCTACGGTCTTGGAAGACAAGTTAGTGAACAAGCCCAGAAGTGAAACCACATTTTTTTCCTAGAGGTCGTTTCTGAAGCTCAGATATCATTCACACTAGTACAAAACAGCCACACCCTCTATTTCCTGATCAGTTTTCCATTTGGATGTTAAAAGGGTAACTTTTCAAACAAAACTTAAGCACCTTTGACTTCACTTGTGAAGCTGCAAGGATACAGTCGAGTGATCTCTATATAGCTCAAGCTCAATTTTACTTGTTAGCATATTCACTTGGAAGTACAAACTGGCAAATAAATGGCCAGTCCATTCCATTAAAAAAGAAAAGATATATTTTTGGTCTACACTGATACCTCAACTTGAGAGAGCCCTTCATTTGGTCTGCAACAAACTCTGCTGTGGCAGACCTAACCTGAAAGGGTTGGAATACTTGAGACAAAACTACACCAGCAGGAACTTGTAACAGGTCCTTACAAAAGTGTTGAAACTACACCACGAAGCAAAGGTGCCAGGTTCAACTCCCTATCCTTTCTAGCTTACAGAAAGTAGGGTAATAGAGGACAGGATCTGCAATTTAAAAAAAAAGAAAACAACAAGAAGCCAGAATGTTTCAAAGTCACAGTGAACTCACTCTGTTCCTGAAACATAGAACATCTTCTGTGACAAAGGAACAAAACAAATCTTACCCTGGAATAAGGTAGTTGTTCTCCCATCTGTAGCGCATTTCTAACACAAATTCTTGCCAAAGATGTGCTACTCCTTTTACTCCTCCATGGTAGAAGTTTATCATACAAAGACACAAAGCTAGTTTGTACGTCAAACTATCAGAAGGAGCAGATTTAAACTGACTGAAGAGATTCTACGTAAGAAATAAAAGAAAGTAGGAAATACAGTAACAATGACATTTTTTCCAAAACTGTATGATCTCTTTCCTGTTTGCCAATACAAGTGGCTAACTAATGTTTCAAGCCTGTAAGTATAAGTTACCAAAAATGACAGTGTTAGGAAGGAAAAAAAAAAAATTTAAAAAAATCACTATTTCTACCTAGAGATTCCATAAAGGCAAGCTCCTTTTTCCAAAAATTATCTATTACAAGACATAGGGCAACCACAGCAACCACACTCGAAACTGCTTTCTCTCACGAGTGTCAGTCAGTAAAACTTACATAATCTTCGTTCTCTGGAGGAGGATTGTTTCCTGCTGAAGTGCTAGTTCTGCTTTCAAATCCCTCTGCGAGTTTGTCCGCAGCATCAGGAAATAGGAACTTGAAGAAACAAAAAAACCCCACCTTCCATCAGTATGGTTTTCCTGCTTTTCCCACTTTCTCCAGAAGGCTACTGCTGGTTACATACCAGCCATCCCTATAATTAAAACTGTTAGCAGAGTTCAGAGTTCATTTTCCATCCACTTATATTGCACAGACTTGTAATAACTGAGGGGGTTTCAAGAGGCTGATCAACGCAATTCAAGTAACGGAACTAACATCAGACACTTTTATTTATAATTCTGCTCTAAACTATAAACCAATTACATCAATGGAAGCAAGAAATATAAAATATTAATGTGCACAGACAGCTCACTTACCAGAAGAATAGTGTTCAGAACTTCATTGTTTAAAGGTGACTCATCTACACCTCTGTGTTTGCGAATTTTTTTCTTTGCACTGTGAACCATATTTGTGACTGATAATTTGTGGATTGGGACTGGCGCTGGCTCTGTGAGCTTCGACAAAGCATGGGAAATATCAGCAACCTCTATAAAATAAATTAGAAACAATTAGAGCACAACAAAAAAAGCCCACAAGACCATCTCTCTTTTTAAAAGTTCACCTGTCATACTCAGCGTATTTATCTTGTACTGTTTTTTAACACCCTGTTAACCAGAGCTACACCCCTGTGCTGTCACCTTCGGTATCTGCTATTCGCTGTTCTTAGCCACAAAGATAAGCAGAATGAGGTCACAAAGGAGTCACAGACAGTGCTTCATTTATTTTACTGAATGAAGTCTAGACTGGGTTGGCTGTAGGTAGTGTCTGCCACCTACTGCAGACAGCACCGCACACTTGCAGACCATTACAGGCAGAGTACCAGCAAAAAGCTGCTGAAGGGCCCATCTTTAAACTTTGTTTACACATCATACCAATCAATACACTGCAGGTTACAAAGACTGCTCAAGCTATGCTAAAGCTTTAGATAAGCCTTAAATAAATTCAGTATTAATCGCTAAATATATATTTATATGACTTTACATGGTGTAAGCACAATTCTGTTTCAGAGTCCTCGGGTAAACTCCTCAAATCAAAAGTTTTCCAGAGTTGCTGCTCTCTTACAATAAAATGAATTACTATTGTTAAAAAGACAAATCTGAGTAATCAGCAGCCTGAAAAACGGTATCTTGGCAAACATATCAAGAAAATCAGAGCTAAAGCAGGCTAAAAAGACTGAATGTCAAGCTCTAGGAGTAAGACATACCCTACTTGGTCTGACACCTTTTTAAACTAACTAGTGAGTTCCTTGAAAACTAAGACCAAGTATAACCGAAGAAAATACATTGATACAGGCCGTATCTGGAGGAAGGAAAAGGTAACAAGAGGGAGGAAGCGAGGGAACGTTCACCATATACAGCAAGAAAAGTGAAAGGGACAGACATCAAAGAGATGTCAGTATCTATACCGCTGAGATGAAGTCTGACCTGTTGATCAGATAATTTTGGTTGTTTGGGGTTTCTTTTTTTGTTGGTTTTTTTTTCTTAAAACGGAGAGGATGACAGCAGAGCCTTTCAAACAGATTAAACTCTCTAAACTGGCTGTTAAAACATGCACTATGTAGTTCTTCAAAAAAGCAAAAAAAAGTGGAAAAAATACAAAAAATACATAAAATTATACAGACAAATCTGATGTGTGCTCAGAACCAACTCTTGTACACACTAGTCAAATTTTAAACTCTCGTTTTCCAGTGAAAAACCCCACCTATGAGGTAATTGTCCTCTGGGACTCTGGGAGCTAAGCTTGCCCAGAATTCCAAAGAAATTACACCAAGTAGCACTGACCACAAAAGTCCTAGGAGTATTTCAGAAAATGTCTAAGAGTTACAAGTACAAATACTGATCAATCTGAAGTCAGGAAAAGGGGACAAGGAAGGTAAAATACCATGAAACAATTAAAAACAGGTAACACAAATCAGTAAGATTTGAGTTTTACCTTTTCCTTCCTCTTCAAATGCAGATCTTCCAAGTATCTCATCAGTTGACTCCTTTCGACGGCAAAGCTTGAAGAATTCAGTAAGAAAGTCACCTGAAAGAGAAACAAAGATTCTGAACAACTTCTCAATTAAGGTCTCGTTGAACAATAAGCTCTCAAAATGATGCCCAAGGGAGAGGAAATTTTATCTTTTCATCTGAAAGAACATCATTTGTTCTGAAGTACAAATCTCTTTAAACCACATAATTAAAGCTTAGGAAAATGCACACCTCGACAGCTATCAGCCACCTCCCCAGAGCACAGTTCTGCATGCAGTTTAATCCACTTCTTCACCCAAAGCAAGGTGAAACTTCTACAGCATGTTAGTATTTTTTAGTTTTGAAGTGCTTTTCCCCACAATCTAAAAGGTGAGGACAGAAAACAGTACAGTTCTCCAGGTGCACCAATCCTGCCTGTCAGACAGATCGATTCAACTAAGGAAATGCATATATATATAAAAGGCTCTTAAGAAAATTTAAAAATTCTAGGAAATCTAAATTTTCACAGAACACACAGAGTAACTGCTTATTCTCCGGAACCTAACGAAGAACAGCAATGAAGTTCATGGTATCAGATGCAGAATAACCTACAACAGAAAATTCTGTTTTTGCAAAGCCTGTGTTCTTGAAAAAGAAGCCCAGAATATTGTCCACTCAAAAAAATAAGGGAGGTAAGGAAACAGAGGTCATCAGGTAATCAACAATTCAATCCTAACTTCACAACTTAATAGCTTAGAAGCCATAAGAGAAGGGAATTTTGATGTCTTACCCAATAGACACTGAGGATTATCTGCTTTTCTGACTCTCACGGACCACTGCGGTGCTTGCATAGGATCCAGGTCACTTTAAAAAAAAAAAAAACCCAACACAAACAACCAAGTGTCATGCTGTCATGATAAGTATGCAAGAGATGAGTATCAGAGTCTCAATAAGGACAATGTCATAGCCAGTAAGGCCATGGAAGCCATAACATACACCACGTTACACAGGAGAACATGACAAACACACTAAAACGCAAGCAAGACTCCTTGTTCTCATGTACATACATAAGAAACATACGAGAACAATTCAGTTACAACACAACTAAATTGTTTTCTTTTAAAGTGTATTAATGTTGAAAATTGATTTCTGCATAAATTAAAACAATAAACCACTTTTTTTCTTTTTCTTCTTTCTTAAGTATCAGTATACGCTGTTCTTCCTCTTTAGGAGGCTTGGCAGAAAACCTGGATGATAGTTTTTGGGAGAGGGATGTCAATCAGTTAATTCTTTTTGTTTCCCATGTTCCATTATCATCTTTCCCAAGAAATATGCAATACACAAGACTTAATTCTAGCATGAGAACATGCCCAAAAATGGAGGTGTGCGTTCTGTTGAAATTACAACTCAATAATATTTTCTCACACTCAAAGGCATTTCAAAAGATGTCCAACGGACCTTAGCATTACTCAAAACAGGTTCTCTTTCACAAAGCCACTCACAATATTTTAGATGCCACTCAAATGTAGAGGCTAACAATTAAAGTACATTTCTAGACATTTGCAATTCAGACAAAATACTTACGAATAGGCATCATTGTCGACAACTATACCTTCTGTTAGGTGAGGCCATGTGGTAGCTAAATGAAGCTCACTGAAACAAAACAAAATTTAGATCTTTCAGGGCTAGCAGAAACTGTTCTCTTCACCATTGTTAAGATCTTGGAAGGCATTTGTGATCATTCATATCTAAGTACCTCTATGTATTTTGCAGATACATCCAGAAATGTGCATGTTTTCCAATGAGTTTCTTGCTGCATACATTCTGTTGGTTACTCTACAGCATGACACCCAGTACTGCACCAAACTTTACCAGTATCTGGCAATTCAGGACTCTAAGAACTCCACTATCCAACAAGAGAGGTATCCAGGTACAGAGGAAAGAATCACTTTCACAAATGGCCTACAGCATTAAACACTAATACATCGAAATGATTCCTATATTTGCTGAGTGGTGAGGGGGTGTTCAGAAGGGAACACAGCAAGACTGTCGTACTGTTTACCGAATGAAGTCTAGACTGGAGTGCCTTGAATGAAGGCACATCATTTCTGAAGTTTATCACCAGTTACAGTATATTTCGACTTAACAGTCTCAGAGATAAATGGAGTAGTCCAAAAGTTTACGCTAAAAGATGTATGAGCTAGAACTCTAAATATCATTAGACAATTTTGCAAATGGTCTTGTTTGCTGTTAGACCATTACTTTTCACCAATGTTTCTTATGTACTTGAATAATTAAATCATCTGTCAGGGACATAGGAAGTCATAGGCAGGCAAAGCTAAGACTTGGAATAACATCACTTGAAGTCCTCCATTAAGTTTAAAACCACAGTTTTCTGAACTCTTATCTTACCTAATAGGATCCTCACAGGCACCAAATGGTAGCTTCCCAAACTCAAGGCCTCCAACTTCTCCCCCAACTAGAGCATCTATATCTGAAGATAGATCAATACATTTTCCTTATAGAATGTATGGAATACCTTAAGAAGAAGATCATCTTAATGTCACAGTAAAAAGACTGCAGCGTGTAGGATGACCAGAGAATAGCTGAGCAGCTAAGCTGACAGAGCTATGAAAACACAATCCTAGCACACAGAGCAATCCTTTTCAGCAGAAACTGGGAAGTAAATATGCAACGGGGTATTCAAAAAGACAGATAAAATTCTTGTAATGTGTTGAGGGAAGGTTGTTTCCTTCATACAGGTAAAGATGACAGCTAGAAAGGCAGCCTTAAAGACACAATGTTTCCACAAAAACAAATAGACACAAATTTGACTTAGAAATATTTAGGCAGGAAATCAGTTCCACGCAGAAAAGGAAGACACCAGAAGACCAGCTCTGCAGAGTGAAAAACCAATTACTTTTAGGTTGACAATTTTATGAAGACAATGTTATGTTTTGACTCCTACAGTTGAAGACTTAACACAATAATCTGGGAGATTCCTTGTAATTCCAGGTACCTAAATATGTCTCCCAGCATCCTCAGGCCACTTCCCATGTTATATCCTTTAAATATATAAACCAAAAATAGACGGCCTGCGCTGAACACAAATCTAAATGGGTAATCATGCATTGTAATGCCATTATAATAATGCTACTACAGCATCTGATCCTTAATTTCAAATGCATCTGGCAAAATGTTTACATACAAAACAAGTGAAGTACTATAACAGATAAAGTATTTGGATAACTTAATTACATAATTACTTCTTCAGAGAAGATAAGACATTTAAATTCTTTGGTTTTACTTGAGAAGAGCTAATTGAGTGAGGGTAATAAAGCATGGGTCTAGTTCTTCACAATGAACATAAAACCACAACTGTATGTAGCAACAGCAGTACACGTTGTCACTTCCAGCTTCTGCAATACACTGTTACTGGCTCCCTTAACCAGAATCCTCTAAGAGAGTAGAATTTACTCAACCTGCTTACATCAACAGACATGATCAGAGTGGTACCGCTGCTCATCACATACCAGGGATCCTCACTGAATAACTATAGCAAGTCAGAGAGAGACTACAGAAAACACTGAGTTCTGCGTTTGCAGAAATAATAAAAAATAAGATCTGTAGAACTAGCTTCCCAAATTCTGTAGGTTAACTTGGTTTACCTACAAGAGAAACTATCTCTTAAAACAGCACTGATTTTCTCTGACCTTGAAGAGCAGGATTCTCTTTTAACATATTGTCAACATTCCTTAGGTACAAAGCACACAGGATCAACTCCATTACAGACTTCTTCAAAGCATACCTTTGCTTAGTGGAAGAATTCTTTTTTTAAAGTAAAAGAAAGCCAAACAATTAGGTAACCAGACCAAGGTCACACAGGTTCTGTCCCTCTGAGCATGCCCTAAATACTTTAACCTTGTTACATAAAACTACCACTCAGCCCAGAATAAAACTTGGCCGTTTTAATTGCTCCACCACATTGTGCCTAAAATACAACATGACTAACAAAATGTATGTTAGGAAAGAACTGACATCTACCTTTTCGCTACAGATTTGTTTATCTTTGAGCCAGAAGTTGATAGTTTGTTTTCTGATGCTACCTATATAGAAATAGCTCTGTTAAAAACAAATTCTTGATATCCAAGGAAGAAAGTGTTATCACCAAGCAAACATACAAGTTCACTGTGAGAGTACCAAGTGAGCAAACTCACTCCATTTTTCCTAAATAGCATCACTATGGCATAAACTTACCATGTCTGGTGTGGGTACTTTAGATTCAAGACCATACATTACTGTTCCCCTTTATTCCCCTCATACAAGGCTACTATAATAAAAGGCTTGATCAGAAATTCTTTTCTGCATGAAAAATAAGTAAATCAACTGTTTGGCTTATTTAGCACTTTGTAAACAACAACAAAAATCTAAACTTTTATCTCGAGGTCCAAATAATATTTTTTCCTTTTTCCATTGTTAATACACTTGATAGTGAAGTATCAAAAAGAGTTACTTTATGGAAATAATTAACAAAAACTCCTGTGAAGTATTAGCACCTACTAGAACCTGAACCCAAATGTTTCCCTATGGAAATCATGGCAGAATGCTTTAGAGATCCACAGTCAGTCACCTGTTTTTCTCCAAATAGATACTACCATTTCAGAAGTATCACTCTATCTCTACGCATTAATAAAAAAAGCACAGCCCTAACCAAAACCATAAGCCACAGACATGATTTCAGAGCAGCTCAGTTGTAACTGAAGCCTGTCCTAGGAATGCAGAAAATGTCTGAATGCTTCTGGCAAGATACACAAACATTTTCTTTAGCATTGACCTTATCTTAAAACAAGTTATTCTGAGGACACAAATATCGTACCTGGCGGCTGCTGCGGCCAGAAATACTGCTGCCAGTCTTGAAGCACATAGGTAAGCCGAATAGCCATGCTAACCAGAGGCAGTGGTGTTAAAGGGCATCCCTTGAAAATATAAGAGAAAAAAAAAAAAAAAATCAACGTAAAGATCACACTCTCTCAAACACTCCAGGCCTTGAACATAAATTAGTTATGAGAGCTTGTATTAGAGCTAATTTTATCAGAAATGCAGCAGCCTGAGCATTACTAGTAAAGCCACTACTTAACAAGACCACCCACAGGTAAGCACACAAGCTTTCTAAAACACATGAGACATTCATACGCTCCTTTTAACTGGTACTTCAGAAATAACTCTGACCTGGTATGTTTTAGGTTTTCATTAAGGATTTTTTTCCTCAGTGTTTTGATGAGATTGATGACTACCAGTATTACTTGTGAAGAGCTGCACTCAGCCATACCACTCCATAACCAAGTTCCTCACGTGTCATCATTTTGTTCTTCACTCTTAACTTTGCTTGCGGAGCTACAAAGTACCAGAACAAAAACCCACCCCAGCTCTCCCCTCTCCACTTAAATAGCAAAACAGTTTGTTTTGGGGAGGGGGAAGAGAGAGTTAATAAAAGACATGTAAGTGAAAATAAAAAACAGAAGAAAATTATAACACTTGAGGAACAAATCCCATCCCAATTTACACTAGATACTGGCAACACCTGAAAAAGACTTTGTTGGCATTGACAATGTGAGCCTCATCCTTATGAAAAAAAAAAATCCCTAGAAGACAGAAGTGAATCTACAAGCAACCAGGTAACAAAATAGTTATTCTTAATATCAGTTACACACATTCAGATCACTTACAATCTTGGTTTTGAAGATATCCAGTAATCCCGATAAGTGAGTATACTGATTGGGCACCTTGCGAAGATGAACCATTTCAAAGTCAGTTCGAACTCCTGGACCCTGACATTCTCCAACATACAGCCGTCGCCATTTATGATGTATTTGCACAAACAGTGGTACCTGACTATAAAACACAAGTATTTCAGATTATTAAAAATGTCACGCTGTCTTGTAGTCTTTAAAACTACCTAAATATTTTAACAAGATTTGATATTTTTTAGAATATATTTTCTTTTAGTGAAACATAGTTTAAAGCACTCAATAGGAATGAAGGAAAAACGCTATTAACTTCACCATTAAACGGAATGCCTAACAAATTGTGGTGTCATAAGCATAGCCCTATCCATGACTTCAGTTACCTAATTTTCAGTCTAAATACTTTTTGAGGAAGAAAAGTCAGTTACTGTCACCACACGTAGGGAAGAAATCCTCTTCCATAAGTTGTACTTTGTACACCACTCATTGCAACAACTTCTAGAAGCTTTTAAAGCCTTTAAGGTTTTTAAACAATAATGATTATAAACAGCACATTGAATCGATCCTTTTAAAGCTTCCATGGAAATTTTTTTTTTTCTAATCCTTCTGTAACAATATTATGGTGCAAATACAACAAACTCTGAATATATTTTGCTAACCATTTAATACTTCTTCCTCACAATAGCAGTATGCTAGAGTTTTACCTAGACACGTAAAAAGCTTTATATTTCACCTACCAGCCAGTGTTCCCCAATGCAATGGAAATGGAACTCAGCAAAAGGTTACATTTGGATTCACTAAGAACCGCATCGTTATTTGCAGCCGGAGCAATAACCACAAACTCACGTAAGCCATACCTTGAGAGAGAGAGAGAGAGAGAGAGAGAGAAAGAGTATGGTTTTGGTTTTTAGCAAGCAGCTGTAACACAGAATTTTTAGAAATATCGTAACCTGAACAACCTAACTGTCACAAACAGGCTGTGGAATTTGTTATTCTGATGTGAAAAACAGATCTTCACAGAGGTCAGCAACTGAGTGGGCACAGAGTGCTGCAGATTCTCAAATCACAGATTACTAGAGCTTAACACTGTACTCAGAATAACGTGAGGACTTCCAGGTCTGTCAGTGCTGAGCTTTTTACTTTATGTTATTAACAACTGTAACTATTTATACATAAAAACATCCTCTCTAGAACAGTGCTACAAGGTGTTGAAGATCTGCCTTACTAAGAATATGGTGGTTGTTGCTTCAGGTGCTGCAGCTTTCCTTTTTAAGAATGCATCTAAATATTACAAATACAAAAGCTTGGTTAGTCTGACATAAAAAAAAAAAATATTTTGAAAAAAAGAAAAACCAGTAAAGGTAGGCCCACTATGCTGAGCTTTTTCTGCACTCCTGTCCTGTGTCCAGTACAAAGAATGACTTTACTTAAGCTTTAACTCTTGGTGGAAAAAAAATAAACAAGTGATTGTGCCAGCATCAGAGATTTTCAAGTGCTACTCTTATTTGTATTAAAGACGAGAAGCAGCATACGTACCATCTCACCAGACAGTGAGCTCTAGGAGGAAAGTCATTGTTCATGCACAGCAAGTCCTGCATAGGCAGAGGAAGGGCATCTGCGAAAAAAATTGGTATGCAAGAAAAGCAACAGCATTCGTTCAGCTGACTTACAACACACTTATGTTACCAATTTGAAGAAAGCAAATCATACTAAAAGCAGAAATGTCAGAAGACACCCATCAAACCCCAGAAAACTTCACACGCCAGCAAATCAATGCACTGTGAATTCCACCTTCTGAAATTGCCTTTTGCCAGATCCTTACAGGCATTAAGAGAACCATTAGCTACCTTCTACCAGTTCTTCTTTTCCATCTTTGTCACTGGGTTCTTGTACAAGATAATGATGCGTAATTGAGAATCTAAAGTCCGCAAATGAAATTTCATCTGATTTTTCTTCCCATGCTCCTGTGGTGTATACACCCTGCACATAAAAAAAAAAATTATTTGATCACATATATTTAGGTTAACATTCATAGGCCTTAAAAAGTATACTGCCTACATGATCTATATTTATTAATATTTTTCTACTGCTAGATATTTATTCTTAAATAGCTAAGCATGGCATAATTAAAAAAATCCCAAAGCACTTAGTTTTTAGCATTCAGCTATCTTTCAAAATCATGTTGCAAATAATCGTGTTCATTTCAATGACCAGATATCCCCGAGAAGTCTTCAGAATTATATGGCAATAAAGAAGCAGATGCATTCTCTCACATGCAACTACACAACTTAAGGGTATGTACCCTTAACTTTGCCCAAAGATGCAAGTTTCCCACCCAGGACTTTATCTTTATCTATACTATTCTACGTAAATACTACTTTAGTATTTACTTTTAATATGCTTTTGTATTAACAATTTGCAAAACTTCTGTGTGTAAGGCTAATTCATTTTTAAACAAAAGCACAGCATAGGAAAGTTTCTAGGAAAAAGTCAACATCACTGTACAGAATTGTATGCTGCCACAAAAAAAAAAGCAACTTGGACAACCCTTTGATCTGTAAAGGGTGTCTTTCACTAGAAATCAAGGAGAGAGGTCTGGTCTAGAAAACAGAGACATGTAGAAATACACTAGCAACCAAGGTTGAAAACCAGCTCATTAGAGAACATAAATTTTTGTTCTGAGTACTCTGTACCCTAACTAAAATTAAGAATCATAAAATTCCTCTGGAAACACAGCAGCCATTCACTCCAAAACAGCTGAATTTATTTGTAGTAGTATGCAGAAGAGCTCAGCAATTTCCTCTGCATTTTACAGGCCTGAGAAAGCACTACAAAGGCTCTGATTAGACTTTGAAAAAAACCTCTCCAATCTATGAAACATAGTGAGTCACAAGTAGTACTATGCACACCTCAACCATAAGTATGTGAGGCGTGACAAAGGAACAAGGCAAGGCAAAAAGAATCTCCTTAAGAATCTGGAACAGCTTCAACCATGTTTCCAGATTCAAAACTGGGAATAAAAAACTCACTACACCCTATAGTCATTCTATTCATATTCATTCTAATTCAGCTTTATCAGAGCTTGGCAGCGAGCCCACCAAAAAATTTACAGCAACTGTTTGTTCAATTGTCACTTTTACAAGTGAAATTCCCCAATACAAATAATTATCTGCCACACCTAAGAAAATGGCAATACATGTAACATACAGTGTATTATTAGTTAGCAATTCAAATTCTAAAAGAAAATTCAGAAGCAGTAACTGACCTTCTCTAGAGGTTTGCCTGAAGAAATCCCTATAAGTTTCCAGTCATTCAATACTTCTTCTATTTTTGAAATAAATCTATTAGGTAGATTAAAATGTATTAGTACATGCTGAACACTAACTAGGTATTGTAACTCAGCTCCCTAAAGCAGGCAATAGGTTGTCCTACTATGCAACTCCTTAAATAAACCCAAAGAACAAACAAACAAACAACAAAAAACCCCAAGCATCACAATAAAACCAGAATAATTGTTTCCTTGCACAAATTAAATGGTCCTCCTATGCCTACTTTTCAGAGGATAGTTACTTTCAGCAACTGCTATAAGCATGTGCTGGGTGATTATAGAATCTCACCTTTTTCTGGAATTGCTACATATTATTTTTAAGGTATACTCCTGTCTCAGCGTTCACAGATAAATAAGAGATAAAATTATAGACTAAATTCAGATTTAAACTGCAACACTTAGAATCTTTGTCTCCTTATCACAGACATCATCACCGGAAAAACCATCTAAAAAATTAATACACTTAGAATGCAAGAGCATTCTTCACGTTCGATTTTCTTGAACACTGTTCTACTACCTTTTGAAGGCTTCAGCTGTAAGATGACTCCTATAATAATCAAGCAGCTACTCAAAAAACACATAAGCCTTCTAGATGTTTATTCTACTCCTTCGCAAATAGATATCAAACCAGACGCTTCACTAAGTTCAGCTTGACTCGATCCTCTTAACCAACTCATCCCTTGCGGCCTGAGCCCCCGTCGCAGAGGCACGCCGGAACAGCTGGGACGAAGCTCCAGGCGCCCCCGGGCACCGGCCAGCGCGGCCTCCCGGTGGCGAGGCCGGCCGCGGCGCAGAGGCCCGACTCCGCTCGGCAGGAGCGAGCCGGGGCGGCCACGGCGAGGGGAGCGGGACCGGCGGCAGCACCACCTACCTCTCCCACTCGGAGGCGGTGGTGAAGTCCGTGATCTCAAACACCTCCGACTCGGGCTGCAAGGAGAGAGCGGGAGAAGCAGTGAGCGGAGACAGAGCCACAGCCATGGCCCCGGCGGACAGCGCAGGGGAGGAGACAGGAGAAACACTCACTTCGCTGTCCGCCGCCATCTTGAGCCGCTGCCGGGACAACACACGCAACCTCAACACCGCCCCCCGCCACACCGCGGAGGCTCGCGGGAAAGCGGCGGGTGACGGTGGCGGCAGTCCCGGACCAGGGTCGCTCGGCGGCATCTCAGGGACCGACCTGGCCGTGGGTCCCTCACAGCGCGGCTGCCCTCGGGCGCCCTTCCCCGCAGCCCTCCGCGGGAGGGGACACCCGGGTGGGCTGAAGTGCCTGACGGGCGCTGCCGAGGAGACGCCAGATGGGGCGGGTACCTGACGGCGGAGCGAAGCTGGGGCATGGGTTGCGCCCACAGGCTCTCCGGCTCCGTTAGGGGCAGCCCGAGAGGGTAAACGAAGTGCTTTACCAGCTGGGCCGCCGTGTGTGGCAGCTGGTCACCGTTAGGCCGGTTGTGCCGGGTACCTGCAAACACTATCACAGTATGGTGGGGGTTAGAAGGGACGTCTGGAAATCACCTAGTCCAACCCTCCTGCTAAAGCAGGATCACAGAATCACAGAATCATCTGGTTGGGAGAGACCTTTAGGATCATCGAGTCCAACCGTTCACCCTGCACTGCCAGGGTCCCTAAACCATGTCCCTCAGCGCCACATCCACACGGCTTTTAAACACTTCCAGGGATGGGGACTCCACCACCTCCCTGGGCAGCCTGTTCCAATGCTTAATGACCCTCTGGGTAAAGAAATTTTTCCTGATAACCAACCTAAATTTCCCCTGGCGCAACTTAAGGCCATTTCCTCTCATCCTGTCATTCGTAACATGGGAGAAGAGACCGACTCCCACCTCCCTACACCCTCCTTTCAGGTAGTTGTAGAGAGCGATGAGGTCTCCCCTGAGCCTCCTCCAGACTAAACAACCCCAGTTCCCTCAGCTGCTCCTCATAAGACTGGCTCTCCAGACCCTTCACCAGCTTTGTTGCCCTTCTCTGGACACCATCCAGCACCTCAATGTCCTTCTTGTAGTGAGGGGCCCAAAACTGAACGCAGTACTCAAGGTGTGGCCTCACCAGTGCCCAGTACAGGGGGACAATCACTGCCCTGCTCCTGCTGGCCACACTATTGCTGATACAAGCCAGGATGCTGTTGGCCTTCTTGGCCACCTGGGCACACTGCTGGATCACCTTGATCAGGTTGCACAGGAACTTGTCCAGGCGGGTTTTTAATCTCTCCAGAGAAGGAGACTCCAACAACCTCTCTGGGCTGCCTGTGACAGGGCTCTGCACCCTCAAAAGTAAAGAAGTTTTTCCTCATGTTCAGATGGAACTTTCTGTGTTCTAGTCTGTGCCTCTTGTCCTATCACTGGGCACCACTGAACAGAGTCTGGCCCCATCCTCCCGACACCCACCCTTTAGACATTGATCAGCAGTGATGAGATCCCCTCTCAGCCTTCTCCAGGCTGAACAGACCCAGGTATCTCAGCCTTTCCTCATAAGGGAGATGCTTCCTAATCAGCTTCGTAGCCTCCACTGGAGTCTCCCCAGTAGTTCCCTGTCTCTCTTGAACTGGGGAGCCTGGAGCTGGACACACTGAACATGAGCAATGTGCTGTTTTCAGTCAGCCAGGAGCTGAGCTGTCCCCCAGGCCTGGTGTCCCTGGTCCAGCCTAAACCAAAGCAGACTATGCATCCCCCTTCTCGCTTGTACGGCCCTGCAGCCGTGTCCCAGGGGACGGCATCCCAGCCCTGGCATCCAGCAAACCCTTTCAAACCCTTCGAAACCCTTTCAGCTCAGCCTGCGCTTGGCTGTACCTCTTTTATCCTTTTTCCCCCCCACTAGCATAGTCTGCTACTTAAAAAAAAAAGGTTTCCTTGAAGTCGGCTGTTTAAGGTTGGCTGAAAGGAGACAGAGAGCTGTTAACGAGCAGTGGGGAGCGTTTAGGTGAGGGAACTGGATTCAAAGTTAAAATTATTTAGAAATAAATGAGGTAATAAAAGCATAAATGAAGGTAAACAGGAAGAGAGAAATACACTTTGCTTTTTGCTTTCACTGTTTTCTGATTAGAGCTCGAAATGCTACCGTTTAGTTCAACTCTGTAGTCATAGGTCACTGCTGCTCTGAGTTAAACTCCTCCAAGCGGAATGCCCCTGGGGTGCGGTGGAGTTGCCTCGGCAACATCGTGTAAACTCAACAGCCTCGTGTAGCAGCGGCTGCCTGGAGGATTTGCCTGCAGAGGATCCTGCCTCAGTAGTAACTACTACGTGCTTGCAGTCAAAAACATGTTGAAAATAGAATTAAAGTCTGTGTAGTTACTGTTTGAAGTCCGTGCTGTCCGGCGAAGGAAGACAGCTGTGAGCTAAAAATGCTCTGCAACTTCTCTTTAGGTTGCTGTGCCTCTTTCACACTTCACTGAAGCACCAGGTAAGATGTTGTTTATGCCTATTTATAGACCCTTATCAGCTATTACTTTGAAGGGGTCTTTGTGTATCAAAAAAAAAAAAAAAAGGATAGTCTGGAGAAGTTAAGTTCATACACTTAAGAGATCTGACAATATCTCTTAAGTTCATTTTATGTACAATATCTTATGTATTTTATGGTTTTTTTAAAAACCATAAGTTAGAAAATAAAGACATCAGGAAACATTTTAATACCAATATTAACTAATATTCATATTTTATCATATCATATTTTCTTTTATTGATTTCAATTCACTGTCTTTAATTACATGATGTGTTCTTGTCAATTGAGCAACAGAAGTTCACTATGTTTTTCAGAAAGAGCCCCAAATCCATCAAAACTATTAGATAAGATTAATTTTATTTTAAGGATTAGCTGTCTAGAATTCCAAATCTTCAGATCCTTTTGCTTCACACTCTCACGTTTCTTCTCTAAGAGTCTGCGATTTGTGATTGTTGTGCGTTGTTTATGTCACTGCCATTTGATGTTATTGTTAATCTTTGGGTTTAATCTTAGAAAAGAAGGTTGATGTTCTCGTAATCGCGAAGCGGGTCTGTCACTGGTTGGCCGAGGTACGCCAATTACGGGATGAGTTCTTCCTCTCTCTAATTAACCTCCCTCCCATTCCGGGAGAAGAGGCTTAAAAGCAGAGATAAGAAGAAAGAAAAAAAAGTTTGTGAGACCTCTTAAGTTTGGGAAACTAAAACAAGTTTAATAACACCAGAAAAATATTATATACAGAAAAACAAATGAGATATTAACAGGTTTATATGGGATTGGAAAGTTGGTATAGTGAGGGTTAAACTGTGGTTAGGGAAATGAAAGGAAAAAAAGCAGTACCGAGCAGTTTCGAAATGGGGGCGGCCACGTGGTCGGCGGGTTGGCGGGAGCAAAGCTGAGCCAGTCAGTGTAGCTGTAGCAAAATCCACGCGCAGGCAGGACCTGAGCACAGCACAGCGGTTGGGGCGGTGGGTATTAAACGGCAGCAAAGGAAAACCATGGCCCTGGAGCACACCGGTGGCAGGGACAGAGCAACGGTGCTCAGTAGCAGCAAAGGCAGTCCCATGTGGCACTGGGGATCACAGCGGTAGTAGAATCCGAGCAGATCCAAGTGCCGGTGAAAGAAGAAGAAGGCAGGTCTGTACTCGCCAGTTAGCGAGCGGTGAGGCAGATCCGGAGCTGAGGCAGAGACGGGACGTACGCCAACGCACCAAGAGAAAACAAAAGCCCCGAGCGAGAGCAAGCCCCAAGCCAGCAGCAAGCCACCAGAGCAAGCCCCGAGCCAGCCCGGAAGTACCCCGGTGCCCACGCAGCTCTTAAAGGGATGGAGACCCCGCCAAAGTTTTCACAACCAATGAGATGAGCGAATGTAAATGGGATGAATAGATCACGATTGGTCATTTTAAAACAAACCAGTTTTTCTAATCGAACCGGTTTTTTCTAAACCAGGACAAGGTCACAGGACGCTTACTAACTGTATTCAGGAATAGCATTAGCTGTAAACAGGATCAATACTGCCCACACATAGCTGGATTAACCAGGATAACCAGCTCCTTTCCCACAGCTATTGCTGGTTAGTTGTGAGAAAGGTTCAGTACAATCTTCTTCTTAAGGGTAAGGCCTAATAAAAGCATCTTTGTCTGGACAGATTTTTCCCACTGTGGGAATTCAGCAATGCCTTTGAGATGATACAGCATAGGGGGTTATAGGCATATGAAACAACATTAAAACTTAAAATCACAGTGGTGGCATTTCCAATTAAAAGTGTGGAGACAGGTCTGATTTATTTTGATCTTCCCAGCAGTTTACAGTGCCAGACTACAGGTGGTACATGGATAGCTCTGTTAGACATTTCCTTGAGCCACTGTCATGTCTCTCAACAACCAGGAGTTAAAATATCAAATGTTTGTAATACTAATTTAATGTAAGCTTTAAGGTATTTTGGCTTTATAAATGTAATACAATTTGAATAATATATTTTTCTAAACATACAGAGGTACTAAGATGTTCACAGAAAGGTACTCTCTTGGTTAAGATACTGATTCTGACAATACAATACTTCTAAGCGAGAAACAAAAGTTTACTAGTACTAAGTGAATAGGCTAACTCTGCCTCAGCTAGTGACTCTTGGTTACATCAAATTCAGTCAGATGCCTGGCACAGGTCACAGAAACTCAGTGTCAACAAAAAAAGGCAATAATAGAATGGCTAGTTATTTTTTGTAAAGTGTACAATTTTTAAACACCTTAATAATTTGCCTTTGTAAATATTCAGAGATAATACATTGCCATTCATGTATATATGAATTTATAATAGGTCTGAGATAAAGCGATAAATTTATAGCTTGTTAATGTCAATGAGATTTTTGTTAATGTTTTCAGTCAAATCGGTCTGGATGCACTGGCTCTGTAGAGAAAAATGCCCAGCTGAGTTTTGAATATATGATTAAAACTAGACTATATTGTAGTACAATTACTTCTCAAGATACTTAAAAATTATTTACAAAGTAAATGACATACTTCTCTGAAATTTATAGAAAGATTCCAGTTGACTTCACATTTCTTTGGAATAAGCTACCAAAGACATTTGTGGAAGCTGCAGCGTACAAGCTATTCTGTGCTCCAGAAATTTTGGATATTGAACCTCTTTTGCTGAGAGATAGTTCTGAACAAGTAGATCAAGATATACATTTAATTCAGATTTGTTTTCTCCGTAGTATGTTAATAATGAAGTTATCTCCCAAATGTGGACTGTTGACTTTCTCATCCAACAATAGGGATGGTATCAGCGAAATAATACTGACAGCTTTTACTTCTTCTTCAACATTGCATATGTCAAATTTATAGCAATAAAAACTGTGTCTGGACTGTTTGGTTCTGTGTATTCGCAGGACAGGGCATTGGATGTTAATTATAGCATTTTTAATCATTTTGAGTACTTTTGTCTTACTCATGGCTCTGAAGTAATGAAACATAAAGTACTGCTTTGTACATGTGAATTGTAAATCAATTAATGAAACGTTTTTTCAGGTTTCTGGACCTTAATACATCTGAGGACAGCATGTCTGGCAAACAACAAAGTAAGAGGAGAATCAAAGAAGGTAGTTTGACCAAAGTTTGTGTGTATGAAGTGTAACATGGGATCTGAAGAAGAAAAAGGACAATGTTAACTTGAAATCTGTCGTCTTGTCAAAACCAAGCAACCACAAAAAAATTTGAAATCAAACTCAGAGTTATTTTCCACCTTTGAAAAGCCTTGAGATTTGTTTCAGTTTAAGTAGCTTTCCTGGTTTTAAGTGTTCTATTTTTGTAGAGTTTCTGTCAATATTTTTCTTATATTTCTGTTCTACTGAAATAGAAGCTATAACTGGTTTTTTTTTAAGATGTTCTTTGCTTTTATAGTACACTGAATTAATGCACTTACCTAAATACCTAAAAATAATTCAGATTTATGCATGCATTCGCATTTCCAAAAATTATAACAGGAAGTATGTATAGGTATCTTAGTCAAATGAAACATGCTCTCTTTTTTTCTGATAGTTCCTTCCTGTATTTCTTTATAATAATATTTTAATGTCCAAAAATAACTGCATTTGCATTGTGTTGCTGGTCAGTGAATTTTACTGCTTCTATGCACATACTATTGTATCGTTGCAGGCTGTGGAAGTGTTGTTGCTCTTCAGAATGCAAATAAGATAATGAATGAAATGCATCAGTCACAAAAAAGTCTAGGAAAAAACAGGTGAGTAGTATTAATATTTAATTTGCGGTTGGGTATGTAAAAACAGAGACAAAACAGGTAGTAGTCTATGAGTAAGAAAACATTTTGTTAGTGCCAGATGTTATATACAGCTATACATGTTGTGTTGTGTTTCTGTCTTCCCAGTGTCAATTATTGGCCATTGCTGGAGGCAGAATATTGCACTAGATGAACAAATAATTTGCTACAATATGAAAAAACATGTGGTATATGGTTTTACGTTGGCATTACACATTTTAAAAACAGAACAATTATCTTGCATACAGCTCTAAGATTAACTTAGGTTATACTTCTGTACCTCTTTTCAGCCACAGTATTTATCTTTTTCCATATTTGGATTTTTAATTCTTCAGAAACCAGGTGGCAGAAATCTGAGGCTTGTCCCCACAGCCTCTATTTGTTCAGGCAGGCCATAGCGTATTTTATAAGTAACAAAGGCACATCTGGTTTTCAGCACTCTTCTGACACCCTTCCTGATGATTCATAAAAAAAATACTTACTGGAAGCAATCAGTTATTGTCAAGAAGGAGAAGGTGGTCAATATGTTCTTCCATTTCTATTGTTGCTTGGTTTACATTGTTTGTCATTCATTCTCACCTGCAGTCACTCTCTGGCATGGCAATTGGATGCTGCCAGGAAGAGCTACAGCTCCCCAGATGGACAAAGGAAAAAACGTACTTGGCATTCGTGGATCTTACAAACTTCCTGTTCACATTATTCTCCAGTCACATGATTATTTGAACTGAGTAGGCTCCTTCCACTTATTTTCACACTGTGTTTTGGTTTTTGCCTTTTAGCCAAATAGCACCAACATCCAGACTGTGGCCAGATCAACAAGAGGTGTGTTTTCCAAGTAAAAATCAGTTAACATTACAGATGAGACCTCACACTTCTTCACCTTTCTTCCTGAAGAAAGAGAATGGAGGGCGTGGCTTTGACTTCAGCTTTCTGCTACCGGCCTCATGCCCAGAATCTAATGTTTTCAAATCATTTATGGATTTAGATGCTTTTCAGATAATAAAAGCACAAATACAACAAAGTAAGTTCAATTTTAAAAGTCACAACTTTTAAATCAAGTTATATATTGCTTATAAAATCAGATGGCAAAGCCTCAGAAATCCTTTTCCTTTAAACTTCAAGTTGTCTTTATGTCTGTTTACCTTCTTCACATACAGACAGGCAATGACAGACTTCACCAGTCCTTCTACTCCGTATAATGAATCTGATACCACAAAATGTACTGTGAAATTCTCTGCAGCCAGAGTGGGGCCATGATGGCACCTCTTTCACTTTTCCCCTCATACTGGCAATATTAATTAGCCACATACTGAAGTTAGAAAACATCTGAAATTGAGCAGAAATATTTGCTTAAATTATTGGAGTCAAAGTATTTTTAGATTATTGTGTTTTATAGCAGTCTCTAGAAAATGAAGTGTCAAGTTCAGTATCATAATTAAATTTCAAGTCACGAATTTTTCTGCATAGCAGTTTTATAGCATAGTCCTGCAACCACATATCAGACAGATTCTTGGTCACCAGAACCCTACAGTTTGAAATCAATTTGTAAATGAAAATTGTAGTCTGTTTAAGAATATTAAATGAACGTCTTGTGCGTTTTGATTTTTCAGGGTTAAATATAACAATACTAAAAACCAGGAACAAGAGATCTGAGGTAAGATGGTATTATGTATAAAAGTGAACACTGTTACAAGTATCATATGCTTTCAAAACCTTAAAAATAGAAATACAAAAGTAGTGTAGGTAGTTTCCTCTGCTTAGTCTTCAGTTTTATGCATGAACATGCAGTATTTTTACATATATTTTATAAATGCATACATGATGTCAGGAAATCTTCAGATGTTTATCAACAATTTGTCAGTGAGGTCTCACATCAGGGATTTTTGGAGGTAAAAGGTTGGAAATTCAAAAAGATATAAAAACTTCCAAAATAGAAAGAGGTAAGTTAAAGTATGTGCATCCTATATGTTAAACATGTTAGATGTCTAGTTTTGCCAAATAAAAAAAAAAAACAACAATTTTCTTGAGTAGTAATTTAAAATTGAAGCCGAACTGAAGAACTGTCTTGATACTAGATGATTCCTGAAATTTATTGTCTTAGCAAATAAAAAATAAAGTCTTAGGATTAAGCATATTTGACATGAAATTTTGTGATAAGAGTAAATAGGATTCCTGACAAAACTTTTACACTTACAAACAAGGTAGCAATTTTATGTGTATCAGTGCTTCATACCACATGAGCCTTAGAAGTTACAAAAGATCAAACATACTGTGTAAAAAAAAAGATTATTTGGTCTTCATGGATATTAATTAATAGCCCTTTGTACATAAGAATCAACTCATTGAATCAGCTGTACACTTTAGTGAACTCACTACAGAACACAACGGCATTCCCAGGAAAAAAGTAAAGGAAAGTATAGAAGTAGTAGCAAGAGTTCAAAATCGTAAAAAGGGCTACAGAAAAAACATTTCAAAATGCAGGGAAGTGTTTAAGAAAAATAATTCAGCTGACCTCAGTGTGATTTAATACGGCTTTACCTCATGTCTTAGACTCTGATGATTTCTAGGGGCATATCATTTGGGATAAACCGAGCATTCATATTAATGCCACGCAGACTAGACAAAGCATTCAGAACTGTAAATTTCAAACCAGCACACGTTGCTTTTCCTGGCACATCCAAGCCTCAGTTTGCCCTTGGAATGCAAACAAAAATGTCCTGCAGATTGCAGACTGATGTTGAATATAGACATGCAAATGTGTACTCAGAGCATATGACTGTGTGATTATTTCTATTGCAGCCATTTGCATAATAATATATAGTATATTCAAGCTTATTTTTTCTCCACTTCCTATAAAATAAAGAACAGAAATACTATTTTCAGAAAATTATTCTCACTGTTCCTCTGAATAGTCACTACAAAGTATTTTCAGATCTGGTCTCTTTCAAGATATACCTTACCTTTCAACTAGTGGGATGGGAAGGAAGAAGGGAGGAATGATAAAATACATCCCCCCGCAACAGACTTCTGTGTTAGCTGCCATATAAAAATGGCCTTTGAGTAGCTGTCCGTTTAACTCCACTGAAAGTGAAGTGCAGACTCTGCTCTCTTCCAATGTACTTAAAACTCCGTGACCTACATCTGTGGCCCAGATGACATGGTTTATGAAATTTTATAAGACTACACTAAACATATGGATGATCTATATTTAGATTTATAATAATGTATTTTAAAACATATAAATAATTTGTAAGAATTGTTTTCTCCAAGGATAAAATAGCATTCTGTTAGAATAATCTAGCTTTTGCTTTTTAAAAATTGCTTACATGGGATCTAGCTCCATTGGGAGTATAATTACTGGTGTCAGCACACTTAGAGGATTTCATCAAAAGCCTTTAAATAGCAGCATAAGAGTGGTGTGCTCATTCAGAGCACACAGCAAGAAAGAAATTGCCACATGAAGCCACCACCAGCCTTTGCCTTCCTGTAGCAAACATGCTGTGTGGCATGAAACATAGTTAATAACTGACAAGATGATTTGTATGTGTGGACAAAGCTTATTAGTTTCAAATTGTGGAGATTGAAATTTAAATTGTGCCTTATAGCAAAGGATCCCACTTTATGTACTATGAAATACTTAGAAATAATTCTAGATGTGAGAAAATTCAGTATGGATGTGAGAATGTATTTTCTCAGGATTTTGGTATTACAATTTGTATTAGATTAAATATGGGGATATATAAAAGAATAATCCTTTTCTGATTTTTTTTTCTTAGTCTACTTGGTTCTTAGTGATTAGATTTTACCTGTATCTGTTGTGTAGTACATCATTAATGGCTTTTATGGAAATTGCAGTTTCATTTGCCACCAGTGACATTTCAGCCTGTAAGAACAATTCATCTTGCTCCTCTAGAGGATAATATTCTCAATGAAAGCACCAACATCAGAAATGTTTTGAACATTATGAACTCTATTCCTCAGCCTATGAAACCAGTGACTAAATTTTATCAGTATCAGTTAGACAATCTATTAAAAAGGCACACTGTGAAGTCATCAGACCTGATTGTGGCTGCCATTTCAGACAAGTTTAATCCAGTGAAAGACCTGTACTACTTGAGCGCGAGTAACTATTACGAGTACCCGAGCAACAAAAAAGAAGCAACTCAAATCAATTTAAAATGGAGGGGAGCTGGTGTAGCTACCAATACAGAAAAGAATGACCAGTTTTCAGTGGCTAGTAAGAACATAGACCTTACGACCCAAGGCAGCTTCTATGACGACAGGCATCCCTACTTGAGCTCAAGTAATGCTCTGATAAAGTGTGAAATATTTGCAGCTCAGAGAACATTTACAATGTCAAGCAACAGAGATGCCTGGAGAGCTGACAATAAGGAAAGAAGAGCAGAGAATTGCTGCAGAACTGGTCTAGTAGAAGGAAATGCTACAGAGGTGATGCTGGATTATAGACCACAAGAAGATGCTGCCAGTGCAAACTTTGGCCTTGGCAATCATGATTTAGATTCTTCCTGTAAAAATGAAGAGATAGAGGCCTACCACACCTTAGAAGATAATTCAGTAGCTGGAGTAATTCCCAGAGTAGAAGTGCAAGATCCTTCTGAAAAACAGACAGAAAATAACGTTTATCTCTCTAAATTTGAAATGGAAAAAGAAACAATGTCAGCAGCAACTTCAAAAGACCAAAGTGAACTTGTACCTGTTGCTCTCATTACATTCTCTGAAGAAGAACCAGCTAGGGAACCACACACTTCTAAACAACATGCCAGCAAAAAGAGTGTCATTCGTAGCCTGCCTCTTCATGTTACTCAGAGCTTCAACGTTCTTGCTCGCAAAGAAAATGACAAAAGTAAAATAAAGATGGATAGAAATAAATATTCATCAAAATCTAAAGCGAGTAGCAAGGTAAAGATATCTCAAAACTTGATTGTTTCTGAGGAGATTTCCACAAAATGTAATGACAAGAGTCAGATTTTTCCATGTTTGGAACTGCCACACATGGAATCTGAGACTCGCCTGAAGTGTCAGAAAAAAACCCCTCAAGCAGACAAAGACCATTTTGCTCGGAGTGCTCAGAGTGCTCAGAAATGTAAAAAACAAAGTTTCTCCTGCAGCTGCAAAAAGTCAGTTGTCTCAAAGAAATCTGTTACTCCACTTTCTGTACCATATGCACAGTCTGCTTCAAATTTTGTAGATCTGAAATACAGTGACATGTTCAAGAAAATAAATTCAAATGACAAAGGACCAGGGATTTATGAAATGTTTGGAACTCCTGTCTATTCCCACAAGCGTGAGCTTGATCAACTCGAGAACAGCTTTTACGGAGATGTTTGTTCTGCTCCAGCTGGGAGATGCACTGCTAGCACCTGCAGATCTACCTGCAGTAAGAGGAGAGAGCGCAGCCGAGTAAGAAATACTCAAAAGAGACCATATATGAAGCCAAAGAAGACCATACCTGTCGCTAAACAGCAGCAGAAAGATTTCAATACAAAGAACCGAAGTACTGAGTTGAACGACAGCAACACAGAGCAAGATAATGGAGTAACTGCTGATTCCGATTTTCAGATAAACATTTCAAGGAGCGTGACATTGTTTCATGAAGACACAGATCATCCACTTACCTTTTTAGAAGAGCTTTCACAATCAACTAAACAAAATATTTTTTTTTCAAATTCAAACTTATCAACTATTAAAGAAGTTTCTTTAGACAGCGAGGATATATCGAACCATGAGAGAGCGGCTACCTGTAGCCAGAATCTTCTTCAGATCATTGATAAAGATTACACAGAATGCGTGGCTCTAAGCAGCAGTCTGCTAACGACAGACCAGAAGGTCTGCGTACCCCAGTGCAGGGCAGATACGGGTGGCTGCGAAGGCCTGGAGTCAGACCAGGCCTCCTCCAAGTCTACAAATAAATGTGAAGCATTGTCCTTTTCAGACAGTCTGCAGTGTCAGTCCCCTGCATACGCACCTCAAAACAGTGGTTTGACAAATGACTTGACTCAGCCTTCAGTGATTCAGACAAAAACTATTACAAGCCCCAGTTTCCAGACAAGTCAACCCGTTTTGTCCTGGGCACATGATAAGGATGTGACTGATGAGATGCTATGTTGTCTGGCCAAAGAATTGCTCATGCTTGAAGAAAAAGACATCAACTCTTCAAAAACAAAAAATACAGGTTCTAAAATGCAAAAAACACGTACTAAAGAAGAAAATATGATGAATGGAGACGGAGCAATAGCAAGTAGTGCTCTAGCGAAGGTAAAAGTAATTTCTTGTAACTTGTTAGCTCCTTTGAGTGATGCTTCAACACAAGTTTGGATGAAAGTAGGAAATATGTGCTCATTAATGATCAAGACTCTTTTCCTTGGCCTAGCTGCCCACTGATTCTTCTAGTGCTCAATTAAGGATACCCATGTTAGAGGCTGCGTGTCAGGACACAAACCAGATGGTATAAAGTCTTGACAAGAGTAGCTATCAAGGCTTAAAAGATGGGTCAGGATAAATTGAGAAATTGTCATGAATAAAAAGGAGAGGCTATTTTAACTGAGGTGCATGTATGAAAACAGGCTGGGGCAAGGCAAAAAGCTCTTGAGATCTTGACACCTGAGGAACATGAAAAGACACTACAAATCATTCTTATATATCTAAAAGGGCAATTTCCTTGAATCTCTGAGTGCAACGAGATACTTTTCTAGGTATGAATTATAACTGTTGGCTTATCAGACAGACTTAAGGCTGTTTAATTAATGTTTAATCAAAACATCAAGCTCAGAAGGCTTAGATTCTGGCCCTCAAGTCAGTTAAGAACCTTCACCTACTAACGTGCTTATCTACCAGTACTGCTTTTTGGCCCTGGTAGGTTTTTTGTCTATTTAAATTACAAATTTATAAGGAAATGTTTTTCACTGCATGTTGATGCACTTCCTCATGCTTCTGCAGACACACGTGCCAATTATACCTCCATTCTCACTTCTCCCAGGGAGATCCATGACAAGCTGGAGTAATTATTACCATCTTTCTCAAGTAGTCTCTTCTTCCTGTGATGACATGTCCAAATTGTTTTTATCAGACTTGGGTTATTTACGTTACCTAGAGCAAAGTGATAGTCATATTCACCCTTCAGCAAACTGTACCTACATGACAAAACAAAAAGTAGTAAGCAGATGTATATCCTGCTCTTTTAAGAGTTCCTTCTGTCTGTCTTCCTGCCCGTGGGAAAAGATGTCATGCTATAATCTTCTGGTTTTGCACTATTGTGACATATACTTGAAAATATTTACATAGTCTTACTTAGTATAGCAATTGTATTGATGAGCTGGGCTGTGAGTATATGTACTCGTTGACTCGGCAGTGCTGGGTTAACAGTTGGACTTGGTGATCTTAAAGCTCTCTTCCAACCAAAACGATTCTATGATTATATATATATAAGTCTATAAAGAAGAGTCATGCCAGGTAAAAATTACTCCTTATAAAAAAATGTACGGATAATATGAAGTATTTCTTTTCCTCCCTGCTTTCTCCCCACACTAACCATCATCTTTCAAGCAGAGCTACAGTAAAGCCTTTTTGGCATCAAATGAAGAAAGTGACCCGCTAAACTTAGAGGAATCCACTGAATTACCAGGAAGCAGTTTAACTAGCAAAGATCCTATCACGTGGACAAGGGGTGAAGTCCTTGGAAAGGGAGCCTATGGCACAGTAAGTTAATGTCTGAATATATTAAGAGATGTGCTGGTGGTCCTCAAGCCACATCTTACCTTATAACCAGCTGTTGTCCTACTCAACAAAGAACTAAAATATTTTGGATTATACGATGAGACACGAAACATGGCGAACACAAAGATAGTCTTTAAAATAAGTAAATAAATAGTTTATTTCATGTTTCATTTTAATAAGCGTGAGTTTTGTTGTAGGTATACTGCGGTCTGACGAGCCATGGACAATTAATAGCTGTAAAAGAGCTTGTTTTGGATAGGTCAGATCAACTCACTACAGAAAAGGAGTATCAGAAGTTTCATGAGGAAGTTGATCTTTTGAAGACACTGAAGCATATCAATATTGTAACTTATTTAGGGACTTGTCTGGAAGACAACATTTTAAGCATTTTCATGGAGTTTGTTCCTGGTGGCTCAATTTCTAGTATTATTAATCGTTTCGGTCCATTGCCAGAAATTGTCCTATGTAAATACACAAAACAAATTCTACAAGGGGTGGCATATTTACACGACAATTGTGTGGTACATAGAGATATCAAAGGCAATAACGTTATGCTCATGCCAAATGGTATAGTAAAGCTAATTGACTTTGGCTGTGCTAGGCGCTTAGCTTGGGTAAGTCTCAGTGGCACACAGAGCGAGATGCTCAAGTCTGTGCACGGGACTCCGTACTGGATGGCACCAGAAGTTATAAATGAATCTGGATATGGAAGAAAATCAGACATCTGGAGTGTTGGCTGCACTGTATTTGAGATGGCGACAGGAAAACCGCCACTGGCTTCCATGGACAGGATAGCGGCCATGTTCTATATTGGGGCCCACAGAGGACTGATGCCTTCCCTACCTGATCGATTCTCCGGTGCTGCAGTGGATTTCGTGCATGCATGCTTAACCAGGTATGTAGATTTGTAACTGAAAAATGACAGGAGAAATGCAGATCGTTTGTATCGTAGCAATTGCTGATGGGGGCTTAGGTTACCTCTTATATGGTACACAGGACTGTACTGTAAATGCATGGGTTTTTCAATGTTTCAGAAAAGCCTTTAAATAATAGTATACAGAAAAGAGCTTTACTCTCTGTAAAGTTATAAAACAACCCTCACAAATTCTATTTCTGTAGGCCTTATACTCAACATTTACTTCCTCTGTAATTTTGATGCAGAAACATGGCACCACTGAGGTTTAGACAATAAGTGTGATGAATTCCTTTGATGTGCCTTGCTGTTGCAATATCACATTGGCTGAGTCTGGCCTATGTCAGGCCGGTTGTTTTGAGGACAATACTCTAACTGAGAGAGCTTTCACTTAATTCTTACCTTCTGCAGTAGAAAAGTCTGTTATCACTGCCAGTCCTGGAAATACACGCTTATTTGAAACATAACGTTCTCTCTATAAAAACCCCCAAACACTAGCATTCCCCCAGTATAAGAGCTATTTTTGCAGTGTTTGTTTTGTTTTAAATGTCAGCTTTGTCCCAGATGTTTAAATAGACTCTCAGTTTCGGGAGCTACATTTCTCACCTCTATGGGTAGTCTTTATAAAATGAATAGCAACCTTTTACATATCTCTAAAGCCCAGATTTGAGCACTAGAGAGAAGTGTGTTATTTAGTGGGTATGGCAGTGGTCTTGGAGGCAGGAATCCTCACTTCTAATCCCTGGGTTAGAATTGTTATGGTATGGTTACAGTTCCTGTGGACCATATAATAATAACCAGAAAAACTGTGGACACCTAATTGTTGGGTAGAAGGAAACATAGAGATAGAAAGCATTTACCATTTCAAATAAAGTATGTAACTTCTCAAAAGTCAGGATGAGCCTGTGGGGCCAAAGTTTTAATGTATGATCATGAGATGTCCTAAATTTCAACACCTCCCTTATCCCATCTTCCCCATTAGTTTATTATCTAAGAAATCAGTGTCCTGTTTTTTTCTCCAAAATGAGGGTTGAAGAAGCCCAAAGCCCTTGGCTCTAGCAAGTCTTGGAGCTCCAGCATTGTAATTCCATATGGGCCCCATAAGAGGCATGACATTGATTGGAGATGACAGAACAGCCACACTGACACAGGGTCAAGCATTTAATTGTTACCCTCCTTACAGACATTTTTGGTGCACCTGAAGCAGCCATATTAGCTGAATTATTCAAAGTTTTGCAAGGAATTTAGAGGAACAAAGAATGATTTCTGTAATAATAAAATACTTCAGTTTGGTAATTCATAAATTCAAGCAGTTGCTTCCCATAAATTCTGCCATCCTTTCTACTAGTTTTAACAAAAAAATCCCTAAACATGAGTAATGACTGGAGAAATGAGAAAAAAAAAAAGAGGCTGTTTGCATTTTGATTGTACAAACAGTTACATCACAGGCATGCATATTCATTTGATGTACTGATTTTTCAAACCCTCCGTGCAGAGATCAACAAGAACGCCCTTCTGCTCTGCAGTTGCTGGACCATCCCTTTGTGACAGGAAGACAGTGAATTTGTCAAAACTCTTGCCAAATGAGTATTTTCCATATAAAAAATTTTCACTTGTGAAAACAGAAGGAACAGGACTTAAAAGTGACAGCAGAAATAACTAGAGAGCAAATGCGTACAAGGAGTCTATTATTTAGACAGCAGCATGATTAAAGTAACAATCTTCTGCAACGTCTGTGCTCGCTGGAGTGGACACTCCTTCACTGTGAACGCAGAGCCAGGTTTTGTTGTATTTGGAGAGCCTTCAAGAGAAAGAAACACACATCACCATCACCACCATGTGACAGGCAAGGTAAGTTGGAATGCCAGTTTGTCTGTAAGAACCTACAGCACGTGTACTGTTAGCAGAAAGCATTGCAGATGCTGAAAGCTCTGTGAAAGCTCTGCAGGAAGCTCTATCAAACTTGTCAATGAGTCATGAAGCATCCCATAGGAACCCCAATCCATAAAACTGTATCAGCATAAAATGTACTGAAGCTTTTATTGAGCTAGACTGGCCCTTTAATTTTTAGCTGGTGAAAAAACCAAGCTAGTTTTTGCATACATGTGTCAGTCCTTTGTTACTGAGGTACCGTGGTCACTAGGAGATATTGCAGTGATAATGATAAGAGATACCAAGGTGTTCACATATGCATCTTTTTAAAGCTTACATCAAGATTGTTTCCTAGCCTGGCTGGAATGATGAATGCAAACGTTGTGACTGTCTTTTCTCAATGAAGTAGTGCATTTTATGGACACTTCTGGGTCACAGAATGGTCGAGGTTGGAAGGGGCCCCTGGAGACACTCTAGTCCAATCCCATTGTTCAGGGCAGGGTTGACTGAAGCAGGTTGCTCAGGCCCTTGTCCTGTTGACTGTGAGTATGACGAAGAATGGAGACTCCACAGCCTCTCTTGGCAACATGTTCCAGCCTTCGACCACCCTCAGAGTAAAAATGGTCTGTCAAGTTGTGCCCGTTGCCTCTTGTTCTGTCCATGGTAACACTGAAGAGCCTGGCTTTGCCTTCCTTACTGCCCCACCCCATATTGATCCACATCATTGGTATGGATCCTGAACCTACACTTCCATCACGGTGTGGCATATTTTCTGTGTTCTGAGGGACCTGTTGTACTTCTCACCCTCCTGCTTGCTGATACAGAGCAGCTCTGCACAGCAGCATAACCTTTCTCTTGGTTGCAAAGGCTGTAAAATGCTGTTTGACTCACGACAGTCTGCTGTTATTTTTCAATATCTTTAATCTGAAATAGAACAGCAAATTGGATTCTGCATTTTGAACTGTTTTGAGAAACACTTGAGTGAGCACTGTGTAATTAGATGACAGGTAACAGTCTCCATCTGCACTCCAAAAATAATTTTTACAGTTAGTTGGTACAAGTAGCTACTATTAACTGCACAAAATTGAAGAAAATTATTATATATTAATAAAACAAAACAAACCAAAAATTTATTAGTATTTAGATTGTCCTCTTTCTGCTAAGGCTTTTTCCTGAGTATTGTATTGTTTCAAATTTAAAATTTCAGGGGAATGAGGACACTGGAAACCAAAAATTCTTTTCACTGCATGAAAATGAGGTGAACCTTATGCCTTTGTGAGCACCTGGGCTCCAGGAATAGGTGCACCGAACCTCAGCCCTACAACTGCTAGGGGCTGAGCACTCAGGAATTCCAGACCCTGACTTCAGGGCCAGCAGGAACATGAAAATTAGGGTTTTACAAAAAGGAAGAAGGAAGTTCTAAGTGTTACATAAATCAACTTTCCCCAGAGCGCTAAACATTTTAGTTACTCAAATAGCTTTCAAAGTGTATTTATTCTGGTAGCCTGACTTCAGAGAGTTGGTCTAAACTATATAAAAGCAAAGAGAAATCAGTACTTCTAGCAAAATTCTTTATTAATAGTTTCTGTAGGTATAATGTCACATAACAGTGACAGAACATTAGGCCAGTATAAGAGAAATCCTAACAGCACAGTAATCTTCAAGCAGTTAACAGTCCCGTTTTGAGGAATACCGCTTGGTCCTCATGCCAAAACTCCATGGCAACTTCATGTTAAATTATCTTCACCTTAAAGTACCTGGCAGAACGAAGGGAGGAGCCCTGGCATATGAACTCAGGTGGGGTGTACATAATTCCATGGTGTACATTAATTCTTCCCAGATTAAGGTCGGGTCTCCAGTGAAGCTGCAAAGGAAGTATGCATTTTTATTTAGCATGAGATGAAACGGAGATGATGGTCATGAGCAGGGAAACACTGGGAATGCTCTAGGATATAGTTAATGAGAAAATATTGGAATTACAAAACTCCCTCCTTATGCATGTTTCTTATAAGCAAAACTAACAGTTGTTCGAAGTTCTCCAGTATTAAGGTTATTAGGTATTTGCAATTTAAACGTCATGTTTAATCCAGCTAATTACACTAAGTCTCCAACATAAAGGTTTGTAAAACTTTGACCTGAGTTTTAAATCAAAATGTGACAGCCCATTTTTGCTTTTGTTTAACCAGACTTGTAGAATGAGGGGGTTGTTTAAGGCCAGCACTTGCAGCAAAGCTCGATCATGCTGGAGGACAGGGGAGACGTGATTGCACCCCAGCCCAGTGCTCAGCCCAGCTAAACCAAGTACATTGGTTTAGGGTGCCTGGGGTTGCTCAGCAGAGTCCAATCTAGTAGAATATTCTATAAACAAGTTTAATTTTGCATACTTCTTACTTGATGAGCTCTTAAGATTTTCACATAAAAATCCAGATAATTCAAATATCTGTAATAAGGTTTCTAATGTAATAAGGGGAAAGAGTGAGAAACTTAGAAAACCTTTATTTTCAATGAAAAGTGACTGGGTGAGGAGGGTCACACTTAATTATTTATAGTATTTGAGCAGGGCAGGCCTTACTGTTTCAAAGAGTACAGTGTTTGTTTCTAAAACCAGTGAAGAACCAGTTACAAAGTGCTCAGGCTGCCAAATAGCAGGAATGACCACTCAAGATTTGGAGCTTAAGTTTGAGAACCCAGAAATACTCTGACCTTTTGTCATTGCAGGGGATAGCGACTATTGCTTTTATGCAGTAACATTTAAATCTCTGAGCTAGCACTCAGATCTCAGGGTGGGTTCTTCAGCTTATGCCAACCCGGCTGTTTTACACTGGTCTTGAAGCCACAAACAGCAACACGTCGTAAAAATTTGCATCTCAAAATACATTTATCAGCCTTTCCTCTCAAGGAAGTGGATGTTGAACCCAGAAAATCCTGAGTCTTTTGAGATTATTTGGGTTCAAAAGTAGAGCTTTTTCACAAAGTTCAGCCAGAACTGATGCCATTTTCTACACCCTTCCTATCAAAACTCTGGTTCTTGCTCGTAAGTAAAATAGAACATGAGTCCTCCTGAGGAAGGGCTTCCAGCACACACAGCAGTGCCTTTTCTCCCCTACTTTCCACTTCCCACAGGAACCAGCACCCTGAGCCAGCTTCAGAAAGTTAATTTTACAGGTGGTGTCATAAGAACACAATCTCTGAACCATGGTAAGAAAAATGCTCTCCTAAGTGCAGGAATACAGTGGAATCAAACCCAAGTACTGGAAGTTTTGAGATTAAAAATCTGATTTGGGTTTGCTATATCCTCCTCAGAAGGTAGAGGAGCACTCATCCCCAGTATCAATGTGAGAGAACACTCCTGGCATTAATTATATATATTTTTAAAGGTGTAAGGAGCTAAGCATTTCAGAGGAAGGTGCAAGTAATTAGCTAGTTCATTTTGGCATAACCTCCAAGTCTTTTAAGATATTTATTTCTAGAACTGATCATGGGAATGTGCCCTTTACATCCCAGTTAAAGAAAGTAAAGTGTTTCCTCAATTCCCTTAACTGCAAAACAAGGAGCGGGAACCTTTTCCCCTAAGATCCTTGGTATGCTTGTCACCCACCCCCCTTGCCCATTCCCCCTCCACTCCCCACTGCTACAAAAAAAAAAAACACCCCACCCCAAACAAAACTGATAATCAACCATGGCCAGTGCCTATGCAATAAAGTTACAGGGTACAGCCTCTCACCCCCAGGGTAGAGTGAGATAACAACTTAAGATGGCATAAAATTTCTAGAAATTGCTTTTCAGGTATCAAATACTTGGTCACCATTAAAGGAACAAAGGAAACAAATTAAACTTGACTTTCAAGCATTCCGCTGTTTGATGAAAACCAGCAGTGTTTTGCTAATAACGGAAAAGGGATCTTCCTTGTGTTTACAAGTAAAATCAGAAAATTAAACATAGGAAAATGGGAT